>PVKV010018306.1:0-45226 GCA_004027835.1 Alouatta palliata
GCGAAACTCCATCTCAAAAAAAAAAAAAAAAAAGAGAAATGGGGTTTCTCCATGTTAGTCAGGCTGGTCTCGAACTCCCGACCTCAGGTGATCCACCTGCCTCAGCCTTCCAAAGTGCTGGGATTACAGGCGTGATCTTGGGTTTTTATATTCTGCCTTGTTTTTTTTCTAAAGATAATATCTTCATAAATTTTTTATTATTTAAGTCAAAATATTTCATTAGAATTTTCATCTGTTTTATGACAACATTTGTCTATTAAGTATTCTTTATCTGGTGAGTTTTGCTGCTGTTCCTTACCTTTTTATTACTCAACATAGGATAAACTGGGTTATCTTGGCCCAGGTATTTACGGGGAGTTCCTTTAGGAATGTGTTTTCTGGCTGGGATTTTGCTATTGCAGGCACATCTTGCCTAACTGCCTAAACTTTCTGATGACCCATCTCTGTTCAATTTTACCAGATTTATAGCTGATTTTTTTTTTTTCCAAACAGTTTTGTGACTTCAAGATGAGTTTCTTATATATTTATTTATTTATTTATTAGAGACAAGGTCTTGCTCTGTTGCCCAGACTGGAGTGCAGTGGTACAGTCATAGGTCACTGCAGCCTCAAACTCCTGGGCTCAAGGGATCCTCTCACCTTAGCCTCCCAAGTAGCTTGGGCAATAGGCACACACCACCATGCCTGGCTAATTTTTTTTATTTCTTGTAGAGATGGGATCTCTCTTTGTTGCCCAGGCTGGTCTTAAAAGCCTTACCTCAAGCAACTGTCCCGTCTTGGTCTCCCAAAGTGCTGGGATTTCAGATGTGAGCTACTATCATACCTGGCCAAGTTTCTTACTCAGAGGAAATATTTGTTTCCCTCATTAGTTCTGAAATCTGAGCCCTGGGATTCCTCACTCTTTGCTTTCCTTTCCTTGCCTTATATTGGAACTACTTCCTAACTTAGCTTGTGTTGGCAGCCTCACATTTTTCTAATAAATGGATTGTATCTGACTCCTCATTTTGATGTAGATAGAGTTTATAGGTTTTTCTTCTATTCACCTTTTATTTTTACATGAAATCCAGAAGTAGGAAATTGCTATCTCATACTGTCCTTTTTTTACCAGAAGCAAAGTCCTCTGACTTAACCCAGAACAGGAGAATACAGTTACTTTATTGATCTTATTTAGTTTTTGAAATAAAATCTCTAAAATTTGACCACACTCAGTTTTCTTGATACATTTTTTTGTTATTTTGGAAAAGCTTTATTAAAAGAAGAAAGGACAATTTATAGTATTAATATCAGGTAGTATTTCTAAAAAGGAATAGGTGATTTAAAACTGGCATATGTTTATTGAACAGATACAGTATTACATCTATATATTGTACAATAAAGTAGGGAACTGTGTCTTCTTGGCTGCTTTAGTAGGCATTGGGCAGATACAGATAAAAATAGCTCTTTTTTTTCAAGTAGCTTGGCACCCAGTGGGAGAGGATGAGAAAGTAATGTTCATTTAATAATAGATAAATCTAGTTAAGACGGTTTTGTGAGTGTTATATAAATTAAGTAAAACATAACAGTAGATGGCACTAAGCAAGTGTTGAATAAGTACTAGGTGTTATTAATATAATGAGAGATAAGCACGGGGTACTACATAAGCACATAGAAAAATAGTTTATGATTCAGGGATGGGTTTTCAGAAAGAAGAGATGTTTGCAGTAAGGATGAAGAATTAATCAGTTGGCTAAGTGGATAGAGCTTTTTAGGTAAAGACAATGACACATGCATAATTGTAAAGGCTTGGTGAAAGAGAAGGAAATGGGCAAACACAGAGGCAATTTTTTAGCACTTTTTTCAAATTTTGGGAGATTTTAATTAAAAAAAAAACAATTATAAACATGCCGGTCTCAAACTCTGGGCCTCCAGTGAACCTCCTGTCTTGAGCTCCCAAACTGTTGGGATTACAGATATGAGCCACCATGCCCATGCTTTTTTTTTTTTTTTTTTTTTTAAAGTGCTTCCTGATGGTTATGGCTGGAAGAAAGAGTAAGGGATAAAGGTGTAATTGAAAAGGCCTAAGCTAGGCCTTTTCAACTACAGATTATTTTATTACTATACTCTCAGTGCCTACTATGTAGTGTGACATACTTACTGAGTTGAATTCTTGAGTTTTATCCTGAAAACTTTGAACAGCTCCTTTGGAGCGTTTTAGGGAGAGGAGGCACATGTTCAGATTTACATTTTACAAAAAGTTTCCTGGTGCTAAGTAGATAGACTGAGAGATATGAAAGAAAAAGTCATAGAGATTGATTAGAAAGTTATTACAGTAATCCAGATAAGAAATTGTAAGGGTGTAAAATAAAGCAAAGGCATTGGGAATGGAGAAAGGATATACTGAAACACTTTAGAGATGGTATGGATTTATGGTATGAAAAATGAGAGGGGAGAATGAGTAGGGGGTGACCCCTAGACTTTTGGCATGACTCTAAGAATAGTAAAGTTTTAGATAATCACTGTTTTAGATAATCAGTAGAAAGAGAAGGTATTTTAGACATATTGACTTTGTGGTACCTATGAGACATCCAGTTGGTGCTATCTAATAAAATGTAATAGCCTGGAGCTCTACAGAGAAATAACAGCTGGTGACAGAAACATGTGTATATACTGGTTGAAGCAAAGACATGAATGAGGCTCTTTAGAGTACGTTAAGTGAGAAAAGGTTTTTGACAATATTTGGGAATACTAGTATTTAGGAAGGTCAGCCAAGGAAAAACAAAACAGAAAAAGAGTCAAAAAAGAATAGGGAAATCAGGTTAAATTGTTCCATTAAAGATAAAGTAGGAGATTTTCAAGGAGAAAGTAATACATTTAAACATACAAAGATGTGAAGAATATTGACCAAAAAAGTTGGATTAGACAATTGATGTTATCACCAATAATCTCTTAAGAATGATTTCGTGGTAGAGAATAGTGGAGCAGAAGTGAATTTACACTAAAAAAGGAAGAATGTAAGTTATGAGCTCTTAAAGGCATCACTCCGAAAGATTCTACCTTACATTACTTTATGCATGATGTGTGTTAAATTACTTTCATTATAGTATGGATATGATGAAATGGACTACAGTTTAAATACTCTGTCTACCATTTAAGAGTTTTATAATGTCAATTAAGCTATTTAACCTCATCTGTAAAATGTTTTATTAATAACATATGCCTCATAATAAATCAATGTAAATACATAAGCAGAATTTCTAATTCAGCTCTAACACGACTTCTTAAAATCCTGTTTTGTAGCCATTATTCACAACAAAATTCTAAGTTTTACATCCTTCCTAAAATAAGGTTTTGATATACATATTTTATTACTTTAAAAATATTTTTGCTTAGAATGATATTTTTTCACTAAATATACTTTTTTTTTAGCAAGGAAAAATAGCAGACTTTTTAAAGCTTTCCTGTATTAACTATTGACCTGACAATTTCTCTGTTACAGAACTTTGCCAGAGTTAAAATGCAGGTAACAATGTCACTATCCTCCTTGGTGGGCACATCTCAGAATTTTAATGAAGAATTCTTAAGACGTTCTCTAAAGACTATATTGACATATGCTGAAGAAGATCTGGAATTGAGGGAAACAACATTTCCTGATCAGGTCAGAAATGCTACTTTCTAGATCATTAATTGAAATAGTCTTGTTAAATAGGCATTTTCCAAATTGTTAAATCAAAAGTTGGTTTTTGCCAGAGGATCATTTATTTCATTTTCAGTCCACACATCGTGTGCCATAGATAGGAATAAATCTTTTTGTTTTATTAAGCAACACTTCTTTTTGGAAATAGTTAATGTCTTTGGTAGTTAATTCTGTGCATTTATAACGAGTAGAACAGTAGATGTGGACAGTACAGACAAAGCTTTATGATGAAATGTTCCTATGTATTAATCAAATGATAATAAGCCTTAAAAACTAAAGTTTCTACAAACTACCTTTTAGTAAAATCAGAAATATAGGAGAGAATTTTCCTTTTGTATTCTTGTATATCTGGTATCCTTCTATTTTATTTCTGCTTATAGTTCTGCTTGTTTCCAGGTGAAAGAATAAAAATATACATAGTATGCTGAGGAATTTATATAAAGTTTACTACCCTTCACTTACCATATCCCCACATACCTATACTCTACAGAACCAGATCAGTGTGATACAACTTGTTTTGAAATCTTTAGATGTTTATCTGAAATATCTCTGAAACTAATTTGGTGATTATGGATGAATGACAGTTCAAGAATGTTTTTTATATAATTATCTGCTGCAGGTTCAGGATCTGGTTTTCAATCTCCATATGATCCTTTCTGATACTGTGAAAATGAAGGAACACCAGGAGGATCCTGAAATGTTGATTGACCTAATGTACAGGTAGCGTTTGTTTGATTCATTTATGCTTTGTATTAGGGTCTTAGTAAGATATTCAGCAAGCATTAGGTGAAAAAAAATAAACACCCAAGAATGATTTGTGATTTTTCTCTGTTTGCTTTATTATTTTTATTTTTTACTTTTTTGTAGAGATGGGGTTTCACCATATTGCTCAGGCTGGTCTTGAACTCCTGGGCTCCAGAGATCTGCCTGCTTTGGCCTCCCAAAGTTCTGGGATTACAGGCATGAGCCAAGCCTTGAGTGATTTTTCAAATGGTAGATTGAAAGTATAAATGTACTTTTTCCAGGTGACATCTTCAGATCTTCTATGTCTCTTCTTTTAAGAACAATGCAAGTATACTTACTGATTATCAAAAACGAGGATTTTTAAAAATATTCCTAACACACATTTAACACCTTGGTGTACTGGGCCCCAAATTTCCTTTGAAGGTCCATACCAATATTTTCAATGTAAAACTCAGTCTTTTAAGAAAAAAAAAACAGTATATGAGTGTTTTACCATAACATTAATTACCTGATTTTCAATACAGTTATGACTAAAGAATGATATTTCTTGGGGCACATTTTGAAAAATCTGTAATTCCTATTGTATTAACAACCTAATAGATACAATAGTAAAACTTAAGAAGTTTTATCTGTCATGTGACCCTCTGTTCTTACAATTTTGGGGTTCTTAATGCACAAATAAAACAATTTAATCTCTTTGAAATAGAGATGATGTGATAAAAAGTACTTTTTATAAGTTTTCTTATTTTCCTTGAGTATAAAGCTTCTCTGTATTTCTGTAATGGACACGTAATTTTTCATACTTTTCCCCTTAACTGATTATTTCCTTAATGATCAGATTTTAATATGGCATATTGCTTTTTTGCCTTCCCCGCCCCCTCAACTGATATTATCCATTCCATGGGCCACAGTTATTTCTCTAAGCCTGCACAATGACATTTTCATACTACTTTAAAACTACATAGGTTGTGCACAGTGTCAAAAACCTATCTAGGTAAACTCTGAGTGAGCCATCTGAACTCCCTCCCAGCTTGGGAAGCATATGCTAACTGAGAAGAATTTCTGTTCTAATTAGAATTGCCAAGGGTTACCAGACCTCTCCAGATCTGCGATTGACCTGGTTGCAGAACATGGCTGGCAAGCACTCAGAACGAAGCAATCATGCTGAAGCTGCACAGTGTCTAGTCCACTCAGCAGCACTTGTTGCTGAATATTTGAGCATGCTAGAGGACCGGAAATATCTTCCTGTGGGATGTGTAACGTTTCAGGTAGGAATCTTCCATAGCACTGGTAATTCAGAGGGAAGAAATTTTCCACAGTTTCTTCTCTCTGAATTAAGAAACTTTCCACAGTTTCTTACCTCTGGGTTATCAGTGCTGTGCTTATTTATTGTCTTTGTCTTTACTGCTTTGTAATCAGTTATGTACTTTAACATCTATGAAAATGTATTACTGAGAATCAGAAGTCAGTAGAAATTCTTAATTGGCTTTTACTTAACATAGCAGACATACTAATATTCTCCACTCTCGGCATAAAATATTAGTGTGTTTTATGACTAATACCATGACTCACAGCTGAATTTCCCTCTAGTAGGGTACATAGCTCTGACCCACTAGTTGAATTACCAAGAGTCAGTTCTGCTTTGCTTTTCTTCAAAACCTGTTAATGGTAGGTTTAGGATATTATATAATTTAGTTAAATGTTATGTCTTCTAATGAAATCAGAATGCAAAAAGGAAGTTATTATTTCTCTGAAAACAAAATTGAATGTTTTACAAAGACTCAGGAAATACGAATCTCCAAAACAATTGCTATTGAATTAATTTTGGGCCAGACAAATAGATTAGGGGAGGGGGAACTCCTAAAATTCTAGAATAATTTGATAATCTTTTAAGTTCAAGCTTTCACTCAAAAGAAACCGAAACTTGAAATCTTTAAAAAGAATATTGCCTTGTGCTCGCTTCGGCAGCACATATATTAAAACTGGAAAGAAGAATGTTGCCTTATGGGTTTTTAACCAAGAGAGATTCTATGGAAATCTGATCTGGAGACCCATACACACCAAGAAAAGGCCTTAGATCTACTTCAAAAGTTGACAAATTAGTGTACATCTACTGTAAATGTTTAGGCTAAAATAAAATACATATGTATAATTTCTTTTTTAGAAATAATTGCTGATCCCAATCTCATTAAATAAGAGGGCTTTTATTATACCTGAGTTTTTTCAATAACTCAATGTATATTAGATAAGCCAAGAGACCATTTTTTTACCTTAATTTCTCTTATAGTTTTGAGAAGATCAAATAAATAAGTAAGAAAGATTATTGATGTCTCCTTTCATGTCTTATGTTATATTACTGTTTCCTTTAACCTATGATTTTTCTTAATTTTTTTTCATACAACTTTTTATTAAGAGAAAAGTTATCTAGTAATGGCATTTTCATTCTATTATCTTCAAAGTACAGAAAGTTTTTGGAGATTTATCTTTTACCTCACTCTCCTTTTTTTTAACCTAACCTGATAGTTATAGTTTATCCTGTTATTTCTTCTTATACATTTTTCTGCTAGAAAATTAATTCCATTTCAAAAACCTTTTCAATGTATTTTTTCCCTAGAACATTTCATCTAATGTTTTAGAAGAATCTGCAGTCTCAGATGATGTGGTATCTCCAGATGAAGAAGGTATCTGCTCTGGAAAATACTTTACTGAGTCAGGACTTGTGGGATTACTGGAACAAGCAGCTGCTTCTTTCTCTATGGTAGATGACTCTTGTTAATTCTCTTTTACAGTTTCATACCTCTAATTATCAGTGACATGTATATTTGTTCTCTCTGTTTTCTGACCCTACTTTTCTTTAAAGATAATTTATTCTGGACCTGGTATGGTGGCTCATGCCTATAATCCCATCACTTTGGGAGGCCAAGATGGGAGGATTGCTTGAATTCAGGAGTTTAGGACCAACCTGGGCAACATAGTGAGATACCGTCTCTACAAAAAATTAAAAATTTGCCAGGCATGGTAGCTCATGCTGGTGGTCCCAGCTGCTTGAGAGGCTGAAGTGAGAGGATTGCTTGAGCCCAAGAGGTTGAGGATTATTTTGCAGTTGTATATAATTATGAATTGTATTCTTTTTCAATTAATCTGATTTTAGTTAAAATAATTACTGGGGCATTTTAGTTACACTAAACATATTTCACTTTTACAGCTACATTATTGTTTAAATATACTCCTACAAACTTACTGGGAAATATAAGGACCACATATCTTTCTTTGGGAAAATATGTTTGCTGATCCATGAAGCGATGAGGATTCAGTGGCTTTTGGAAAATATCTCTCTCTTCTCTTACTACAGCACCAATCCATTATTAAGGCTAAGGGATGGGCCAAGCCCAGTGCCTCATGCCTGTAGTCCCAGTGCTTTGGGAGATTGCATAGTAACCCTAGGATTACTGTGCAAGATAGGAGGATTGCCTGAGGCCAGGAGTTTGAAACCAGCCTGCTCAATGTAGCAAGACTGCTACAAAAGATGAAAAGATTAGCTGGGCATGGTGGTGAGCACTTGTAGTTCTAGCTACTTAGGAGGCTGTGGTGGGAGGATTGTTTGAGTTCAGGTGTTCAAGACTGTAGTGAGCTATGCTCACACCACTGCACTCCAACCTAAACAACAGAACAAGAGCCTGTCTCTTATTAATAATAATAAAAAAGGATAAGGAATAGAAGACTAATACAAACGTGTCTTATCTCTCACTCTGATTATGTGATTATAATCATAGCAACCACTGGCCAACTAGCTCACAGTGAAAGAAACTCTGGTGGCTTAGAACTTTCTATATTTTGTTAAAGATTTGTGATTTTTTTTCATAGGAGATTTACAATAGGAGATTGCCTGTATTAACTTAATATTTTGGAAAAGTAAATGATTTTTGTTTCCCAGGAGGCCATGGGTTATCTAATTATAGGAGAATTGGGTACCTATGACCAGTATAATATTAAATTTCTTTTTCCATGTCTGCAAAAGTTTATATGCATAGATAAGTATACATACACCCATTAAGCTTAGTGAAGTAATTATTGGGCAGATAGAAGGAAAATGCCCAATTCAAATTATACAAATATAAATATGCACATATATGTATGTATATATATTAATATACACACACATACACTTATCTACATACATACCCATTTATCTAGAGGAGATGACACATTGCAAAATTCTTTTATTAAGCCTTAATACAGTTAAAAATTAGTAGTATTTGTTTTTATTTCCTATTGGAAAAGCTTCAGTGATATTATCTTAATAAAAATATTGTGAATTCATATGTTGTAATTATCTTCTAATTGATGTAAAAGAAAGCAACATCTTATATAAGTTTTTTTTCTTATAGGCTGGCATGTATGAAGCAGTTAATGAGGTTTACAAAGTACTTATTCCTGTTCATGAAGCTAATCGGGATGCAAAGAAACTGTCCACAATTCATGGTAAACTTCAGGAAGCATTCAGCAAAATTGTTCATCAGGTAATGATTCCAATTTCTAGCTTCACTATAAAGGGAAAAAACTGTCTGAAGCCATTAATGTTTTGTACTCATATCAAACTAGATCCCATGAAATGACCATTTTAATCAGACTACAAATGAATGGTCAAAATGATAGTTCATGGCCAAAGCAAAGCTCATTAAGAAAAATAAATTCACCTAAAGTAAATGGTGATCATCATAAACTTTCCACATAGCTTTTTTTTTTTCATTTTTGAATTATTATTAATTAGCAAGTTTTTAAAAATTGTGATTTATTTTGTTTCACAATGTGGATCATAATTGTGAGTCTGACTTTAAAATTGATAATCTATTCTTTTGCTGTGAAAATAGTTTTTATATTTAAGCTTTTTAAATTAAATGATGTGAAACTTTAATAAACTACTAATATTTGTAATGACTGCAGCTGAACTTTATTTTTCCTAGATGTTTGTATTCAATCATCGTTTGATATATTTCTAATACAAAAATATTATTTTGTGAAAATAATGAATAAAATGGTTGTCTTAATGTATATTTAATTCTAATAGTATTTCATTACTTAATCTTTACGTTCATTATGGAATCTACATATTACCACTAAAATTAGAATCAAATTAAACTTGGTTTTAAAATGAAGTACACTACTAGCAGTTGATTTCTTTGAAACTGAATCCTTGGCTTCACTGAAATACTGCAAAATATCCTGAGTCTCCTCTTCCTCCATTTTTCTGTTCCCTTTGCCATGCTACCCTGCTGTTACCTACTGCTGCCAGTGTCAAATGACTATCTATTTTGGATTCAGTATTAGTCCTACTTTGTTATCTATCAGCTTGACCTCCTCTTTCTTGAAATGAATTAAGCTGTTCTAAATGAACTAATTAATCTGAAAATCCTTTGACCGTCTAAACGTAGGGCTGCTATCCTGTTATGTCAGGACTTTATTGTCATCTACTAAAATGTTAAAAGTTGCAAAATATTGATTAGGTTTCATGACCATAAAATGTGAGCCTTTTAATAATCAGTTTAACATATGCTATTGCAGGAAACTCATCCCAGTTTCTAGAGCTGTAAATTGCAAATTATAAATGTTAGGTCTGGAATATTTAGAGCTAGAGAAACTTTCATCCATTTGTCATTGGCATTTGAGCAGAGTTGCAATTTATATTTTAATTTACCCTGGATACTTAGTGAAGTGCAGCTCACCTTAGAAATCTCATTTAAACATACGGAATAAGCAGCTGGCTCTCTTTCTCCAAAAGTTGTACTTTCACTTAAAGTTTTTAAAAGGCAAAATTTTAGCCACTGGGTTTTGAACAAGCAGTTTATAAAATTATTGCAAATCTTAAGTAAATGAATATGATGTTTAAAATATCCTGCTGTCTTCTATTTGTGGAGAAGAATTTATGGTATATGGTACCTTTGGCCTTTTTTTGTTCTTTTTAAACAGTTTTTTATATGACTTGCCCTTTTTTACTTTTTATTATACAGAGTACTGGCTGGGAGGTAGGTAATGTTTTAGTTAGTTAAAGACACTAATAGATTGATTTTATCAGATTTCTTATGCCAATGCTTTGCCCACATGTGCTAGCTGTGGGCATTCTGTTGCTGTCTGCTGTCAACTGAATTCATTAACCAAAGAAATTTTGTTAAAATACTGTAAGTTATTTTAAGAAATATCTTATTAAGAGGTTGTAGGCAGTGCATGGAAATCCATATGTTACACTAATGAGATTCTTTGGTAAATGAGCCACTTTGTCATCACTTTAGTTTTTATCCTTTGAAGCATTTCTTTCATCAACGTTTATACACAGATTTCTTTTTTTAACCATATTGTTTCACCTCATTTTACAGAGGTCGATTTATGTGTTATTGCTCAGAGGTGTAAATAGAAAACACTATATTTCATCTGATCTAAGATGGCATCAATTATAAAGCATACTAGTATTTTATATGCCTTTGAGAGGAAAAAAAATCCCTGCATATTAAACCAGGATATCCTATCAGTTGAAAGGTGAACGCTAACTACAAAAATATTAAAATGTGAACCAAAAAAGTGTATCTTAGAATTGATGAGATCCTGTATTAATTTGATCTTGAGTCACTTCACCTTGAATATAAGCAAATTCATTTTTGTCATTTAAATTTTGTTGGGGAAAGGGATAAAGAAATTAAGAGAACTTTTAATTTAATTTGACCTCATATTCTGACAGCATTTGATATATTGTTTGATAAGACTCATGAAAAGTTATATGTAGATAAAATCTTACCTGAAAAAAATGCCAAGAAGAACTGATTATCATTGTTTTAAACCTTTCTGCAAAGGAAATAATTCTATAAAATATGCCTTAATTTATATTGATGAGGTAAAGCAAGGTAGTAATATTAATAAGTCAGGTTTATTTAAAGCTAGGTATATTTGTAAAGTTGTGTGCTTTGCCTCTCACTTGTAGTCAGATTTATATTGATCAAACAGCTTAGGCTTCTCTGTTTGAGTTTGCATTGCAATCCTTATTTTGAGACCCAGATAGAAAACCCTGGGAATAAATGTTACTACTGAGTTTTCTTCCATTTCTAAAATAGTACCCGAGTCTTGTTTTTGTTTAGATGAAGCCAGTACTTTTATAAGTCTATCCTAATTCTCCAGAATAAATGTGTATGACTGTATTAATACTCAAATTATAATGCTCCTTCCTATGGCTCAGTTAAGACATACATAAAGAGATTTGCCATGGTTATCTATGAATGATAAAATTCCTTAAAAATTTCCTGACATGACATAGAATTAGTTGAAAAATAGGCATAAAAGAAGATATTGAAACCTCTGAGCAGTTTATTAGTAGTTTCCGTGATGCTAAATCGACCCCTGAAAGGTATAATTTTCACTGGTTATGACATTAATATCATTCTGTCATCATGTTTATTGCATGGTAAAAGTCTCACAGACTTTATATTCTTGTTTATATACTTGTCACTACTTTTTACTGGACCTTTAGCTTTGTAGCTGCTAAATTTGTTGCACGTTTGTTTTTTGCTTTTCTTTTGTAAAACTTAAATGGATGCCTGCATTTTTAAAAAATGTGTTTTCTACCATTTGCTGCTTACTTGTTTTGAAATTTCTGTAATTAAAATGCTTTCTGTTTTCTCTTCTCTCTTGTCCCTGGTTGCTGACCCTACTCCCTACTTTTACTATTGTCTATTGTGGTAAGTTCTATCTTGTGTATATTTTTCTTTTTGACTCTATGAAAACTTCAGTAATTTTGTTTTTTCTAAAAGCTATGTTTCCTAGCTAATTTTCTAGTATTCTGATAGTGCTCTCACTGGATTGAAGTCCAGTAAGGATAATCTGTACATCGTAGAAACACTCTTAGAATTGGTAACTTGCCCCCTAACTTATAGGAAAACCTCGTCTGGGCTTATATATTAGTCATATGTTTCATTTTTTTTATTATGCTCCTTGATTTAGTGTAAATTATTTGAGTTGGCAAAGCTTTTTAGGGGTGTGTGTTTGTGTGGGGGTGTGTGTAAAAGATAACTCTAAAACTTAGTATTTTGGTAAAGTGTTTACCATGCAAAATAATAAATCATGAACCTTTCAGGAATCATGTGGCTGTTATCTCCTCTGCTAGTTTCAGTTCTTAAATAGCTGTTTAGTGTTCACTTTTATTTTTACTTTTCCCAAAGCATTTTTGTATTTCTTGAAACAATAGGAAGCAGAAACATGTTTGTTGTCTTTTAAAATTTTTCTTTATGAGATGGGATCTCACTCTGTTATTCAGGCTGGAGTGCAGTGACATGAACATAGGTCACTGCAGCCTTGACCTCCTGGGTTCAAGTGATCATCCCATCCCAGCCTCCCGAGTAGCTAGGACTGTATGCACATGCCACCAGCTAATTTTTTGTATTTTTGTAGAGACAGAATTGTGCCATATTGCTCAGGTTGATCTCAAACTCCTGGGCCTAAGCAGTCCACTCACCTCAGCCTCTCAAAGTGCTAGGATTACAGGAATGAGCCACCACACCCAGCCGAAAAGCATGCTTTGAACATTTCTTTTTTATTATGCATATTTAATTATTTTTAGCAGAAAGAGAAATGTTAGATTTCTGTATGAAAATTTTTATAACCATTTTCTATTTTATGTGTATGTATTTATTTTTGTAATTATGTTTGTACCAGCCTGCGCAACATAGCAAGACCGTCTCTACGGAAAATTAGAAAAATTAGCCAGGTATGGTGGTGTGCATCTGTACTTGTACTCTCAGCTACTGGCGAGGCCGAGGCAGCAGGGTTGCCTGAGCCCAGGCATTCACGGCAGCAGTGAGCTGTGGTGGTGCCACTGAATTCCAGCCTGGATGACAGAGTGAGACCCTGTCTTAGAGTTAGGCTTAAAAAAGAAAAGTTTGTTCATTTATCAAATAGTGACCAATTTGTATGTAGAAGTACACTAATACAAGTTTAAATTTTCCAGAAAAATCAGTCCTCAAATAGTGATAACATAGTCATGTGACACTTTTTTTTTTCTTCAAAGATCACAACATAATTCTTTAAAGAACACTACTACTCGGCCAGGCACGGTGGCTCACGCCTGTAATCCCAGCACTTTGAGAGGCCGAGGCGGGCGGATCACCTGAGGTCGGGAGTTCGAGACCAACCTGACCAACATGGAGAAACCCTGTCTCTAGTAAAAATATAAAAAATTAGCCAGGCATTGTGGCGCACACCTGTAATCCCAGCTACTCAGGAGGCTGAGGTAGGAGAATCGCTTGAACCTGGGAGGCGGAGGTTGCGGTGAGCCAAGATTGCGCCATTGCACTCCAGCCTGGGCAACAAGAGCGAAACTCTGTCTCAAAACAAGCAAAAAACCCCCCACTACTTTGGTAAAGTATATCTTACATTTTCCAGAAAGGCTAGAGAGGATCTCTACTAGATACCTAAGGAAGTATAGATTACCTTAACTTTTAAGATTGACACATCCAAAATGACTATATCTTAACTCTTATTATTGGACTGAATAGACATGAATGTGAGCCAGTATTTTGGTTTTTACATGCTCAGAAATACTAGCCATAGTGCTGGCTCAGTGGCTTCTGTTGGATTTTTATTTTCTTGAATCCACACTAAAGCTGAGTGAGATAAAGTAACTCATCTAAGCAATTAAAAGAGAGCAGAATTAGAAATAGCAGATTATAATGAGCAGGAGGATTAACTCTGAAAGAAGGAAATGAAATAAAAATTCTAGAGTAGAGCATAGTGAAAACAAGTACTTTTGGATAGTTGAGTGAGTAAATGTGATACTCTAAAGAAGAAATGAGAAACAGGTCAGGTGCAGTGGCCCACACCTGTAATCCCAGCACTTTGGGAGACCAAGGTAGGAGAATCGCTTGAGTCCAGGAGTTCAAGACCAGCATGGGCAACATGGCAAAACCCATGTCTCTACCAAAAACAACAACAAACAACAAAAATTGCCAGGGCATGTACCTGTGGTCCCAGCTACTTGGAAGGCTGAGGTGGAAGTATTGCTTGAGCTGGGGAGGTAGTTCGCAGTGAGCCAAGACCACGCTACTATGCTCCAGCCTGGGCGACAGAATGAGACCCTATCTCCGGAAAAAAAAAAAACCTCAGAACATTGTAGGTATAGAACATCCATGAGCTTTTACCTCAGGAAGGTGAAATTAGATATGAATAAAGTTAAGGAAAACATAGTAAATGGGAATGATCTTAATATCTCTGAGATGAGATATTTTCTGGTAGTTAGTGACTCTCTGATGACTGGTATAGACCCATAACTGAGCACCTGATAAGATATGCCATACCACTGATTTTTTTTTCTGCCCCTTATGCTACATTTGAGAAGAAAAAAAAGATATGAAAGCCCAGTGTGGTGGCTCATACCCGTAATCCCAACATTTTGGGAAGCCAAGGCGGGAAGATCTCTTGAGGCCTGAAGCTTGAAACCAGCCGGGGCAACACTGCAAGATCTCATCTCTACCCCACTGCCAAAAAAAAAAAGCCAGGCATGGTGGTATGCACCTGTGGTCCTAACTACTTGGGAGACTGAGACAGGAGGATCACTTGAGCCCAGGAGTTCAAGGTTACAGTGAACTATGATCACACCACTGCATTCTGGCCTGGGTAGCAGAGTAAGACCCTGTCTTTTAAAAAGAAAGAAAAATATGGACAGCAAATATTTACTATGTAGATGATATTAGATGTGGTTTCTTTTTTTGAGACTGGGACATATAATGGTCAGAAGTGTCCTTCTGATAAGAAATGGAATAGGATATATCTTGGAAGAATGTGCTTTGTAGATAAGCCACCAACCTGATTTTTATGCTGAAGTATAAAGGAAGGATATGCAAGCATGCAAAAATAATTGCAGTAGAGGATGGTGATATAATATAGAAGAAGACAGAACATAGGGAGGGAGGTAATCCTTAAAAGAATTGCTTGAGGAAATTTGTAAGAATTCTCAAGAAGACACCAGAGAAGTGGAAGATAGTTCAAGGGTTATACTAATGACCTAGTATTTATACCAGTATATGTAGAATATGGAGAACATAAAGCTTAATTAAGAATTTGGAGTCAAATGTCAAATATTTTAGAGTTTAACTTCCTGTTCCACCACTTACTAATAGTGTGACCTTGGGCAAGGTACGTTTCCTCATCTATACAATGAGGGTGAAAATAATGGAACCTATCACATAAAGTTGTGATAACAATTGATATAATACATGTAAAGTGGTTAACCAGTGTCTAGCACATAGTAAGCACTCAAAAAATGTTGAAAGTTATCTTTGTTGTTGTAACTTGTTGTTACTATGATTTTATCATGATTACTATTATAAATCTTAACACTATTTGGTTAATAAAATCTAAGAGGTTTTATATTTCCAAATTGAGACCTATGACTAGAAGTGAACTGGTAAATGCTCTTTAAGAGGAATAAACGTAGTAAAAGAAAAGAGAGATGACCATTGTGTGAAATATTGCTGTGCCTATATGGAAATCAGTTAACTTAAAGGAAGCGTAATGGAAAACAACTAGGAGAGTATAAAATAAGTTAGAGAAATGATGTCACTGTGGAAATATACAACTAGTTCATGCTAAATAAAGACAACAAAACTAAAATAGATTTATGATATATTTTTCGTAGAGATTTGAACCATTTAGAAACATGGTAGATGGATTTCTTTGTCCTGGACATAGTTTTATCCCCCAGAAGATTGTGGAAGCAATAACTAGAATTGCTAAGGAAGGATAAGCTGTAGTGTGAGAAGTTCAGAAAGGATTCATAACAGTAAAGAAAGGTAATGCCAGAAAAACAGGCTATCTTATAGGAAAGTTTTGTTTTTGTTTTAATTCAGAGGAAGAACAGGTATCATCCTGTGGTCCAGAAACTCTGAAGAGAAAGTAAAGATGAAGTGATGTTTTTCCTGCTGGTGGAGCAATATGACTATGCTTCCATGAAACATGCTTCCGTAGTAGTTTGACACTAGAGGAGTCTAAGTTGAAAATAATCAAATTCTCAGCCTTTCTTTCTCTCTAGCCTCATCACCTGCTGCTCCCTTTCCCACTCCATTCTGCACACAAACATTTGTTTTTAAATATCCAGTTACTCCTTGTAGTTGCTTATCTAACCTTATGTCCACACTGCTTACCTTCCTGTTCCTCAAACACATTAGGTAAGCTTTAGCCTTTGGATCTTTGCACTGGCTCTTTCCTCTGCCTGGGATGTCCATCCCTCAGGGATCCACATGAATAAGTCTCCTGTCTCCTTCAGTCTTTGCTCAGATGAAACCTACCCTGACCACCTTCTTTGTCCCTTTTGTTCACAGATTTATCATAAATACCTAGAACAGTTTGCTGACACATAGTCGGCACTCAATAAGTATTTGAGTGGATGAATATTTTTTCTCATATTGTAGCTGCCTTCCCCACACCCTCTATCACAGTTCCTTCCTTCCCTTTCCTGTCCACTTGGCCATTTATTTTGGGTAGAACCCTATGTGTTACCTCTGTTGTGACTTAGTTCCAACAAGATTAATCTTTCCTTTCTTACACCTCTTTTTAGTATAGCACATGTCCCTTTGCTGACACATAGTGGTTTGTAACTATTTGAATACACTTTTTACTCTCTTGGGAAGCAAGTCTTACTTATTTTTACTTTTCTATTACTGAAGATGAACAGTGGCTAATGTAGTAAACAACCACTAATTTTTTTCCTTGAACCGAATGTCATCATGAGAAAGTATAATAAAAAGAAGTAGCTTAGTTTTAAGCTACCTTAATAAAATTAAATATTGAGATTCAAGGAGACATTGAGCCCACCCACCAACACACTGTCATTGGTCAGATCACATCAACAGTATTATGGCTATATCTGGGATATCACATTTTAAAGGATGGCATTGAAAAACTAATAAAATGCCAAAGAGTAGAAATTACTGTCATATGAAGATTAGTTGAGAACTAGAAAGTTTAGCTAAAGGAAACAAGTTCTAATTGTTATCTTCAAATACTTAAAGGGTCACAATATTGAAGAATTGGAATATTGTCTTAAACTGGAAACCTCTAAGAGGAGGACTGCCAGAATAGCAAAATATTAATATTTGTGGTTTTAAAAAGTGGGAATGGGCCCAGCGTGGTGGCTCATACCTGTAATCCCAGCACTTTGGGAGGCTGAGGCAGATAGATCACTTGAGCCCAGCAGTTCAAGACCAGCCCGGGCAATGTGGCAAAACTCTGGCTCTACAAAAGTGCAGAAAATTATCTGGGTGTGGTGGCATGCATCTGGAGTCCCAGGTACTCAGGAGGCTGAGGTGGAAAGATCGCTGGAGCCCAGGAGGTGGAAGCTGCAGTGAGCTGTGGTCACAGCACTGCATTGCAGTCTGGGTAATGGAGTGAGACCCTGTCTCAAAAAAACTAAAAAATAAAAATAAATAAAAAATAAAAAGTAAGAGTGTATACGTGTGTATGTGTATGACATGTTTTGAAAAACAACCACAAATTTTCAAGTAATTTTCTTATATTCCTTTTTTATTTTTCATGCAGTGCCTTTATTACTTGTCAGAATTTACTATTATTGTTCCATTGGCTTACTTATGGTTTTAATCAGTATTTTAGTTGAATCGTTTAATCTATCTAGACAATTTGCTGTAGAAATTAGTTAATTTTTATGTGTGTTAGATTTTGAAATAAATTAACTGAAAAAATGTTTTTAAATTAGAAACCTCAACTTTCTTTAGCTCCAAAGACATTTTCCTTTAAAACTTTACATGTTTTTGGACAAAAATATAGAGATATTTTTAGTCATTATACTTTTTTTTAAGTCTCACTCTGTCACCCAGGCTGGAGTGCAGTGGTGCCATCTCGGCTCACTGCAACCTCTGCCTCCTGGGTTCGAGTGATTCTCCTGCCTCAGCCTCCTGAGTAGCTGGGATTACAGGTGGTGCCACCATGCCAGGCTAATTTTTCCATTTTTAGTAGAGATAGGGTTTCACCATGTTAGCCAGTATGTTCTCCATCTCTTGACCTCGTGATCTGCCTGCCTCGGCCTCCCAAAGTGCTGAGATTACAGGCAGGAGCCACTACACCCAGCCTTTTTACTATGCTTTTTTTTTTTTTGGTGTTGTTAAAACTGGTAAATTAAGGATTAGAGCTTCCCATTTTGCTTAATTATGTGTGGCATTTCTAGCTTGTTTTATATGCCCTTTCTTTTTCAATATAGGAAAAATAAATATAAAGCAGATTAGGCTTAAAGAGAATCAGAGGTCTTTAAATACACTTGTGATGTGTAATAGTCACCTCTAGAGAATCCTAAAATAATTATGTATCTAAATTATAAAAATTAGCTGAGCAGCATGGCACACACCTGTAATCCCGGCTACGTAGGAGGCTGAGGTGACACTTAAAAAAAAAGTATAAAAATTGCATAGAAAGTATCCAAATATTTATCTTTATTAAAATAATTTATCTTCTGATATACTTTGTGAGAGTTAAGGTGACCTTAATGTACTTTGTACCAGACACGAATGTGTAGTTAATGCATGCCAGTGGGAGGTTCGGGTCCTTTAGAATAACCAACTCATCTCAAAAATTTTTTGCTTATTTTCTTTCATAGATTTTTTTTTTTCCCCTTTCTGTTCCATTTTTAGTAACTCTTTTACATAAAACTCTTTTACTGGGCTGGGTGTGGTGGCTCATGCCTATAATCCCAGCACTTTGGGAGGCTGAGGTGGATGGATCACCTGAGGTTAGGAGCTTGAGACCAGCCTGGCCAATGTGGTGAAACCCCGGCTCTACTGAAAATACAAAAATTAGCCAAGCATGGTGGCTTATGCCTGTAATCCCAGCTACTCAGGAGGCTGAGGCAGGAGAATCACTTGAACTTAGGAGGCAGAGGTTGCAGTGAGCTGAGATTGTGCCACTGTACTCCAGCCTGAGTGAAAAGAGTGGGACTCCGTCTGAAAAAAAAAAAAAAAAAAAAAAAAAATTTACTGGCACAGAGCTGCTAACTGTAGAATTTTTGCTCTAGTGCTTCTGGAGGGTCTTGACATTTACTGATTGTCTGCTCTATGCCAGGTGCTATCCTTGACTCCTGACTTTTACAATCTCATTTAATATTTGTAAAGAGGTTATATAAAGGTGAATGCTAATTTATAAATATGTAAATGTTGTTTTAAAATTTAACTTGATCTAGTATGCTCTAATATCAGTACAAGTAAAACATAGTTTATGTTATATCAAGCATCTTTTCTTGCAATAAGAAAAATTAGTTGATTTATCTCAATTATATAGATTTAAAAAACATAGACCAATGTGAGTCACTTGGTACAAACTCTGAAAAATATTATATGTGATTCAGTCACTTGTTAGTAGCCCTATTTGCAGTTATTTGTTAGAAATAATGAAAAAAGAAAGACTATTTACTTTGTTTAAACCTTCATTTAAAATATTATAATTTTGAATGAAAACTTTTTGCAATGTTTTAGAAATTTCATGCTGTAACAATCTAAACATAATGTGAAAAGCAGAAATATTTCATATTAAAGTTTCTTCATTTTCCTAAACCTAGGATGGTAAGCGGATGTTTGGCACCTATTTTCGTGTTGGTTTTTATGGAACCAAGTTCGGGGATTTGGATGAACAAGAATTTGTTTACAAGGAGCCTGCAATAACCAAACTTGCAGAGATATCTCACAGATTGGAGGTGAATGCTGTGGTGGTTCATAAAATGTCATCTTTAATTTGTATTCTCTCTGATGATTAGACTTTCAGATCCAGATATAATCATTTAATAAGCCAGATCTTGCCAAATAAACTACTCCGTTAGAGAATAAGGATTTTTAATAGTTACAATAATTCTCTTTCAAATCTTTTATGGCAACAATAAAATAGTAATTTTTTTTGAGACTGTTTTCACACATATTTTAGAAACCCCTGTATCTTTCAGAATTACTGTGACCTATGGAAAAATATATAGTGTAATCCACATTTTGTTGAAAAAGATAGAGAAGTAGTAGCTAATAATTGAACTAGAACCAGAACCCCAAGAAATTTCTCACTCAAGCATGTTATCTCTTTGGCTTAACTGGTTCCCAGTGAGGTATCTTTACAACTTAAAAGCCTAAAATTACACCTTAAAAACACTTCCTTTAACCTTTATAACTTCTTAAATTTCACCATAAAAGACTGAGTTTCTTATTTACTGGACTAACCAGATTTTTCTGTTTTAGTTATTCTTTCCAACCTTTCTCTATTTTTGTTACTCAAAGTGTGGTGCATGGACCAGAAGCATTGGCATCACCTGGGAGATTGTTTGAAATGCAGAACCTCAGACCCCACCCCAGCCCTTCTGAATCAGTCTGCATTTTAACAAGATCCCCAGGTGATTTGTGTTCACATAGCAGTTTGAGAAATAGTGCTCTTAGGGTTGTTTTCTTTCTTTTTTTTTCTTTTTCCTTTTTTTTTTTTTTTTTTTTTTTTTTTTTTTTTTTTTTTTTTTTTTTTTTTTTTTTTTTTTTTGAGACAGAGTCTCACTCCCTCACCAGGAGCCAGGCTGGAGTGCAGTGAGTGGCACGACCTTGGCTCACTGCAACCTCCGCCTCCCGGGTTCAAGCAATTCTCCTGCCTCAGCCTCCCGAGTAGCTGGGGCTACAGGCACGCACCACCACGCCCAGCTAATTTTTTTGTATTTTTAGTTTCACCATGTTGGCTAGGATGATCTCGATCTCTTGACCTCGTGATCCGCCTGCCTCGGCCTCCCAAAGTGCTAGGATTACAGGCGTGAGCCACAGCGCCCGGCCTCTTAGGGTTGTTTTTATTCTTACCGATGTTAATTTCTTGAATGTTAGATTCCTATTGGTGACTTCTCTGGCCCAACTTACATAAATTGGCTCAAACTGTGGCTTTTTATTTTTCGAGAGGCTACGTGTAAGTCTTGGGAAATATTGAGACTGTATTTATCAAACTTACTCAATTATAAAAATAACCTTTGGGATAGCAGTGGGAGTTTCTCCTTTGAAGATTCAAATTTGATTTTTCCTTTTGAATAGCTTCATCCATTTCCTATGCTGCCACTCAAGTGTCATATGGAATAGTCACCACATTCTTGACCTAAGGTTGCCTTTTCAAAATGTAAACCTATGCAAAACTTCCACAGGTCAATGGTTTTATTTGAAATTCTGGGATTAAAATAATCGTTCATAAAAATGAATGTTTATTCATTGTGGTCTGTAAAAAATCAAGCCACTTGGCCTGAGAGATCTGAAAAAAAAAGAAATCAAGGCACAGCAAACTCAGTAAAACTAAGATTTTATACATAAACAATAATGAGTTTCTTTTGTCTTTGCTTTCTTTTCTCTTTTGTTTCTCTTGAGGACTTCTTGTGGAATCCTGTATTTTTTATTGGAGAAAATTGTTGTTTTCCGAGGTTTTGTATTATTTAAAGTTTGTGGATGGGAATAGTGTCAAATAAATATGGACTGAGACTGTACAACTTCATAAGCTAGTATAATTTTTATAAGCCTAAGTCATTATTTTTAGATTATTGATAAGATTGTAGAGAACTCACTAATTCTCTTGATTTTGCTCAGGAGTCACCCTCAGAGGCCTTCTCTATTTCCCAGTCTTGTTAACTTCATATAAAGGGTTTCTTTTTCTTTATTGTAGGGATTTTATGGAGAAAGATTTGGAGAGGATGTGGTTGAAGTAATCAAAGACTCTAATCCTGTAGACAAGTGTAAATTAGATCCTAACAAGGTATGGTTGATTCGACTGTAATGACATATAGGCATCTCTTTGAGATTCTCTATGCAGTTTTGTTTGAGAAAGACTAAATGACGACTTAACAGTGAGGAAATGAAGGACTTTTTTCTTTCCTAGGCATATATTCAGATTACCTATGTGGAGCCATACTTTGACACATATGAGATGAAGGACAGAATCACTTATTTCGACAAAAATTATAATCTTCGCCGCTTCATGTACTGTACACCCTTTACTTTAGATGGCCGTGCCCATGGGGAACTTCATGAACAATTCAAAAGGAAGACCATTCTGACTACATCTCATGCCTTTCCTTATATTAAAACAAGAGTCAATGTCACTCACAAAGAAGAGGTAAGTCCATAAATTGGGAAACAGAATTAGTGAAGCAAATATATTCAAGCCATGTAACAACAACTTGGATGTAGCAGAAGATATGTACCATTCCTTACACCATAACATACTAGTATTTTACCCATTTTTGAGTCCTTAATTTTGTACTTCTTTTCTAAGACCCTAATTCACCCCCAGTTTGTTCTGTAAAAGGTTGATTTTTTTTTCATTTAGGGATCCAAGTTCGGAATTTTATTGTTACATAAAAATTTACAGTTGATCTCCTTTTTTTTTTTGCTAATTTCAGTTGATTATACATAAAGTTCATAAATTTTATTGTTACATAAAGTTTACAGTTGATCTCCTCTTTTTTTTCTAATTTCAGTTGATTATACATAAAGTTCATTAAATAGTTTTCAGTCAGAACACTGACCTAACAGATGCTCTTTTACTCAGATCATCTTAACACCAATTGAAGTTGCTATTGAGGACATGCAGAAAAAGACACAGGAGTTGGCATTTGCAACACATCAGGATCCCGCAGACCCCAAAATGCTTCAGATGGTACTCCAGGGATCTGTAGGCACAACAGTTAATCAGGTTAGTGCTTTTTGCTAGCACTGTATGATTTAAGCTATAAATATGATTTGGGATAATTTTATTATTGCATTTTACAAATACCACAAATAAGTGTTAAGTCAAATGAAAAGGACCTGCTTTCTCTACTGACTATATTTTTCTACTTATGTGATCTTATATATTCTATTAAGAAGGAATTGATTCACTTAAAACAATACTTCCTTAAAAAGCTTGTATCAAAAGAATGTGATCTTTAAAACAAGGACTCATTTTCAGAGCTTTGTACATATATGTGAACCTCTACTATGTTAGATTCTCCCTGATGTTATCTTCCCCAGATCTCCTTTACAATAAGTTGTGAGGATTAAATAAGTGATATGGAATCATTTTTTAAATGTGAAAAATAACTGACATAAGAAATTTTTATTCTTTTGTCATATGCAGATTAGAAGCCATTCCCATTAGTTCTTGTGGTCGGTTCATTCAAATTCTCTTCATGATTTTAGGTATGGCCCCAGTCTTAGGAATATTCCATGATAAGGGAAAATGCAGAAAGACTTCAATTAAGATTTCCTGTACTGTGTCTTAACTGCTTTTCAGATTAAAGGAACAAAGCTAAAAAAATGCCCCACCAAAACTGAAATAAATACCTTAATACCTTCACCCAGAAACATGATTTTAAGGTTTAATTTCCAAATGACGTAGCTTATGAACAATTATCTTGTTCTTTTTTTTTTTTTTTTTGAGACGGAGTCTCACTCTGTCGCCCAGGCTAGAGTGTAGTGGCACGATCTCAGCTCACTGCAACTTCCGCCTCTCGGGTTCAAGCAATTCTCCTGCCTCAGCCTCCCAAATAGCTGGGACTACAGGCACGTACCATCACACTCAGCTAATTTTTGTACTTTTAGTAGAGATAGGGTTTCACCATGTTAGCCAGGATGGTCTCGATCTACTGACCTCGTGATCCACCCACCTTGGCCTCCCAAAGTGGTAGGATTACAGACATGAGCCACCACACCCAGCCAAGATTATCTTCTTTAACGTGATATCTGGAACACCTTTGGAATACTGAGGGAAACTGTTTTAGTGAAATCAACTCTGATAGTCAGCAGATTGGCAGATGTAGTAGCTTGACAACTTTTTACATCCAGGATACAATAAAGAATGTGGAAAATACAAAGCAAAATACATTAATGAACACGGTAGTCACTCCTTGAGATCCTATTCTGTTTCTTTGAATAATAAACTAATAAGAAGTTAATTGCAGTAGACAAGAATGTAGAATGAAATTAGAAAATGCTGAAACAGTCTCTGTTGAGCTTTAATGTAGGCATAGGCATGTACGCATTAAGCTTAAATGCAGCCATCTCAGTGCTAAGAAAAATCATTTGAATAAATTCTGTCTCTGTGATTTTAGAGATAACAAAAAAAAAAAACCACTTCTTGTTTTATTTTCTTGTTTTGCAGGGGCCTTTGGAAGTTGCCCAGGTTTTTCTGTCTGAAATACCTAGTGACCCAAAGCTCTTCAGACATCATAATAAACTGCGACTCTGCTTTAAAGATTTTACTAAAAGGTATTCAAGGTTTTCTGCATTAGGATCTTCAAATTGAGACTGTCTAAAACCATAGTATGACATAAGGACCTTGAGGAACTATTGAAAGAGAAAATAAGCCAGGCACAGTGGCTTACACCTACAGTTCCAGCACTTTGGGAGGCTAAGGGAGAAGGATCGTTTGAGGCCAGGAGTTTGAGACCAGCCTGGAAAACAAAGCAAGACCCCATCTCTACAAAAAAAATTTAAAAATTAGCCAAGTGTAGGTCGTGCACCTGTAGTGCCAGCTACTCAGGAAGCTGAGACAGGAGAATCGCTTGAGCCAGGAGTTGGAGGCTGCAGTAAACCATAATTGTACCACTTCACTCCAGCCTGGGTGACGGAGAAAGACCCTGTGTCAGAAAAAGAGAGAGGGAGGAAAAAAGTACAGAAAAGTGGTTTACAATAATAGTCTGTGTAGAATTTACTATTCTTTAAAAGCGTGTACTTACTCTCCTGCCCTACCACGCTACTATACTGTATAATGCCATATTTTTAATTTTAAAAATTAGAAAAGCCAAAGCTCAGGAAATTTTATTAACTTGAAACTGCTATAAGATCATTCAACTTGGAAGTTACTATTGTGAATCTTCAGTGTTTGAGTTTCTTCTTCCCTCCCCCCAGGGAGCTTACCAGCAGTAAACTTGGAAGTAAAAAAATTATATTCAGAGCCTGACCTTATCATTGGTTGTGCTTTTCCAGGTTACTTAATTTCTGTGATCCTCCATTTTCTAATCTATAAAGTAAGGATAGATACCTTCATCCCATAAGGAAGTTGTGCAGATTAGGTGAAATAATTTATGGGCTTGTCAGGGATCCCCAAGACCATCCCCAGTTTCAGTGGTTTGCTAGAAAGACTCACAGGGCTCAGCATGTGGTTATGCTGGTGTTTGTGATTTAGTGCACTGAAAGAATACCAAGTAAAGTCAGCAAAGGGAAAAGGTGCATGGAGTGAAATCTGGAGGAAACCAGGAGCAAGCTTCAAAGGGTCCTCTTCCAGTCAAGTCACACAGGACTTGCTTAATTCTTCCAGCAATGAGTTGTGACAGGAGGTGTGAAATGTTGTCTACCAAGGAACCTCGTTAAGAGACTTAGTGCCAGAGGTTTTTATCAGGATCTGGTCATGTAGGAACCCTCTCTCTGACATGTACCAAAATTCTATGCTCTCAGGAGGAAAGCAGGTATTCAGAAGGTGAACTGTGGCAGTAAAAGAAAGAAACCTGTTTTCTACTTTTAGAATTGACTGATTTCTAGCATTAATTTTATTATTTGGGAGGTATAAAAAAACAACAACAAAATACACCCTGCCATCTTTGTAAGCCAGATGATCATAGACATACTTATTTAGGTCATAGACATTTAGTAAAAGACAATCGGGTACTTCATTTCTTGCTTTTGTTTTTGGAATATTTTACCATGACTGCAATTCTTAAATGTCCTCCTTCTTGTATACATTTACTATAGGATGCTGAATTCCTGTAGCCAAACAGTCTCCTTAAGTGTTATTCTCTGTAGAAAGGTTTTCTCCTTTTATATTACAAAAACCAAAGAAGAGGCTGGGCGCACTGGCTCACACCTGTAATTCCAACACTTTGGGAGACCAAGGCCAGTGGATCACCTGAGGTCAGGAGTTCAAGACCAGCCTGGCCAACATGATGAAACTACGTCTCCACTAAAAAATACAAAAATTAGCCAGATGTGGTGGCGGGTGCCTGTAATCCCCACAACTTGGGAGGCTGAGGCAGGGAGAATTCCTTGAACCCAGGAGGCGTAGGTTGCAGCCAGCTGAGATCATGCCTCTACAATCCATTCTGGGTGACAGAGTGAGACTCCATCTCAAAAATAAACAAACAAAAAAACTACATAATATAAACCTAAAAAAGGAGTTATAGCCAATACTACATTTTTTATTTTTGTGTGTTACCATTCAGTATGGTAACTAAATAGTATGTCTTTATGCATATATATTTTATAATGGTTTAGTCGTATGTATAATCTTAACTTTTCAATTAAAGTTTAAACTATTCTTATGTTATTTATTCAAATTAATATACTATAGTCATAATATACATATAATTTTAAATTCTTATTTTTCAGTTAGAGTTTAAACTATTCTAATGGTTATATTATTTCCTCAAATTAATATATTAGAATTTAAGTTGAATTTGAATGGATCTTTTTCTTTTGTTGAATTAAAATTTTCAGCATGAGATGACTGAGCCACAGTACATGAACATTTTTTGTTTGTTTTAGAGACAGCGTCAAAAAAAAAACTGAAAAAGAAAAAAACTAACTAAATAAATAAATAAAGGCAAAACAAAAAAATGAAAAATGAAAAAAAAAAAAGAGGGTCTTACTTTGTCACCCAGACTGGAGTGCAGTGACACAACCACAGCTCACTGCAGCCTCAAACTCCTGGGCTTAAGGGATCCGCCTCCCTCAGCCTTGTGATTTGCACCACCATGCCCAGTTATGTTTGGTTGGTTGGGAGTTTTTCATAGAGGTGAAGTCTCACTATGTTGCCCTGGCTGGTCTCAAACTCTTGGCCTCAAGCAATTCTCCCACCTTAGCCTCCCAAAGTACTAGGATTACAGGGAAGAGCCACCATGCCCAGCCTACATGAACATTTTTATTGGCTCACAATATGTAGTACATTCCAAAAAGTTTGTAAGTACAGTTGACCTTAAACAACAGAGGTTGGGGTGCCAATCCTTTGCACAGCTGAAAACCTGTGTAAATTTTTGATTCCCCAGAAACTTAACTAATAGCCTGCTATTGACTAGAAGCCTTACTGATAATACAGCTAGGCACATAGTTTGCATGTTATATGTATTATATACTGTCTTCTTACAATAAACTAAACTAGAGAAAAGAAAATGTTGCTACCAAAATCATAAGGAAGAGAAAATATATTTTGCTATTCATTAGTGGAAGTGGATCATCATCCTCCTTGTCTTTGTGTTGAGGCTGTGGAGGAGAAAGAAGTGGGGTTGATCTTGTTATCTGAAGAGTGGCAGAGGCAGAAGAGGTGGAGGAGGTAGCAGGAGGCAGAAGAGGCAAGCACACTTGGTATAACTTTATAGACATCATAATTTTTTTTCCCATAGGTTTTTGGGGGACAGGTCGTATTTGGTTACATGAATAAGTTATTTAGTGGTGATTTGTGAGATTTTAGTACACCCATCACCTGAGCAGAATACACTGAACCCAATTTATAGTCTTTTATCCCTCATCCCTTCCCACCCTTTCCCAGAGTCCCCAGAGTCCACTGTAGCATTCTTATGCCTTTGCATCCTTATAGCTTAGCTCTCACTGCTGAGTGAGAACGTACAATGTTTGGTTTTCCATTCCTGAGTTATTTCATTTAGTATAAATCGTCTCTAATCCCATCCAAGTTGGTGCGAATGCCATTAACTCATTCCTTTTTATGGCTAATATTCTATCATCTATATGGAGTTTTGCTCTTGTTGCCCAGGCTGGAATACAATGTCACGATCTCAGCTCACCACAACCTCTGCCTCCTGGGTTCAAAGTGATTCTCCTGTCTCAGCCTCCTGAGTAGATGGAATTACAGACATGTGCCATCACGCCCAGCTCATTTTTATACGTATATTTAGTAGAGATGGGGTTTCTCCATGTTGGTCAGGCAGGTCTCAAACTACTCACCTCAGTTGATCTGCCCGCCTCGGCCTCCCAAAGTGCTAGGATTACAAGCGTGAGCCACAGCACCCAGCCCCAGTTTCTTTATTGATTGATTGATGGGCATTTGGGCCAATTCCACATTTTTGCTGTTGCAAATTGTGCTGCTATAAACATGCATGTGCAAGTGTCTTTTTCATATAATGACTTACTTTCTTCTCAGTAGATACCCAGTAATGGGATTGCTGGATCAAATGGTAGTTCTACTTTTCATTCTTTAAGTAATCTCCACACTGTTTTCCGTAGTAGTTGTATTAGTTTACATTCCCACCAACAGTGTAGAAGTATTCCCTTTTTACTGTATCCACACCAATATCTATTTTTTTTTTATTATGACTGTTCTTGTGGAGTAAGGTGGTTTTACATTGTGGTTTTGATTTGCATTTCCCTGATCATTAGTGATGTTCAGCATTTTTTTATATGTTGGCCATTTGTATATCTTCTTTTGGGAATTGACTATTAATGTGTTTATCCCACTTTTTGATGGGATTGTTTTGTTTTCTTGCTCATTTGTTTCAGTTCTTGTAGATTCTGGATATTAGTCTTTTGTCGGAGGCATAGATTGTGAAGATTTTCTTCCACTCTCTGGGTTGTCTGTTTATTCTGCTGACTGTTCTTTTGCCATACAAAAGCTCTTTAGTTTAATTAAGTGCCACCTATTTATCTTTCTTTTTATTGCATTTGCTTTTGAGTTCTTGGTCCTGAAATCTTTGCCTAAGCCAATGTGTAGAAGGATTTTTCAGATGTTGTCTTCTAATGTAGTTTCAGGTCTTTATAAGTCCTTGATCCATCTTGAATTGATTTATATAAGGTGAGAGATGAAGATCCAGTTTCATTCTCCTACATATAGCTTGCCAATTACCCCAGCACCATTTATTGAATAAGCTGCCCTTTCCCCACTTTATGTTTGTGTTTGCTTTGTCAAAGATCAATTGGCTATAAGTATTTGGGTTTATTTCTGGGTTCTGTATTCTGTTCCATTGGTCTGTGTGCCTATTTTTATACCAATACCTTATTGTTTTGTTGACTGTGGCCTTATAGTATAGTTTGAAATCAGGTAATGTGATGCCTCTAGATTTGTTCTTTTTGCTTAGTCTTTCTTTGGCTATGCGGGCTCTTTTTTGGTTCCATGTGAATTTTAGGATTGTTTTTTCTAGGTCTGTGAAGAATGATGGTGATATTTTGATAGGAATTGCATTGAGCCGGGCGTGGTGGCTCACGCCTGTAATCCAAGCACTTTGGAGGCCAAGGCGGGCGGATCACCTGAGGTCGGGAGTTCAAGACCAGCCTGACCAACATGGTGAAACCCCGTCTTAAAAAAAAAACAAAAAAATAAAAATAAAAAAACAAACAAACAAACAAAAAAAAGGAATTGCATTGAATTTGTAGATTGCTTTTGGCAGTGTGGTCATTTTCACAATATTGATTCTACCCATCCACGAGCATGGGATGTGTTTCCATTTGTTTGTATTGTCTGTGATTTAGTTCAGCAATGTTTTGTAGTTTTCCTTGTAGAGGCCTTTTACCTCCTTGGATAGGTATATTTGTAAGGTTTTTTTTTTTTTTTTTTTTTTTTTTTTTCAGCTATTATAAAAGGGTTTGGCCTCGGCCTCCCAAAGTGCTGGGATTCTTGATTTGATTGTCAGCTTGGTTGCTGTTGGTGTATAGCAGAGCTACTAATTAATGTACATTAATTTTATATCCCGAAACTGCTGAATTCATTTATCGGTTATCTAGGAGCTTTTTAGAGGAGTCTTCAGGGTTTTCTAGGTATACAATTATATCTTCAGCAAACAACGACAGTTTGACTTCTTCTTTACCGATTTGGATGCCCTTTCTTTCTCTTGTCTGATTGCTCTGGCTAGGACTTCCAGTACTATGTTGAAGAGAAGTGGTGAGAGTGGACATTCTTGCCTTGTTCCAATTGTCAGAGGGAATGCATTCAACTTTTCCCCATTCAGTATTATGTTGGCTGTGGGTTTGTCATAGATGGCTTTTATTACATTGAGGTATATCTCTTGTATGCCAGTTTTTTTGATGGTTTTAATCATAAAGGGATGCTGGAATTTGTCAGTTGCTTTTTCTGCATCTATTGAGATGATCATGTGATTTTGTTTTTAATTCTGTTTTTGTGGTATATCACATTTATTGACTCATGTATGTTAAACCATCCCTGCATCCCTGGTATGAAACCCACTTGATCATGGTGGATTATCTTTTTGATATGCTGTTGGATATGATTAGCTAGAATTTTGTTAAGGATTTTTACATCTATGTTCATCAGGGTTATTGGTCTGTAGTTTTCTTTTTTTGTTATGTCCTTTCCTGGATTTAGTATTAGGGTGATACTGGCTTCATAGAACAATTTGGAAGTATTCCCTCTTTATCTTGTAGAATAGTGTCAGTAGGATTGCTACCAGTTCTCCTTTGAATATCTGGTAGAATTCAGCTGTGAATCCATCTAGATGGATATCATAATTTCTATCTGACACTTTTACTTTTTCATTTTTCTAAAAATGTTTCCATATGTACCAGTCCTTCTTCCACCATTTGCTTTAGTTTCTGTGCCCTTATCATAAAGAGTCCATAGCGTAAAAGAAGTCAGAAGCAGTCTTAGGTCATCAAAACCCTTGTGCCAGATTGTCTCATGTCAGTTTGTTTTCTGGCACCACTGCTTCCACGTTTTCTGCCTTATTTTCTGGCAGTGGTTCAGAAGCACTCATCTCCATCAAGTCATCTTCTGTTAATTCTTCTGGTATAGTGTCTATTAGCTCTCAAATTTCTCTAAGATCCGTATCTTGAAACGCTTCACTCTTTTAAGCCATATCTACATTCTGTTTCATGATTTCTTTGATTGGCCCTGTTGTAAATCCTATAAAGTAATGCATAACCTCTGGACTCAGTTTTCTCCAGCAGGAATTGATTGTCTTGGGCCTGATGGCTTTCATGGCTTTCTCTGTAAACAGTGGTGACATTTCAATGGTATAATTCTTCCAGACTTGTGATGTTCTCTCTGTCTGAGTTCTCTTCCATAGTGCCAACACTCCTTTCTATTAATATAAAGTACCATGTGTAATGAACCTTATAGGTCCTTAGGACCCTTGATCTAGAAGTTGAATTAGAGATTTTTTTTTTTTTTTTTTTTTTGGTCATTGCTAGTTTGTTTTTTGTCTTGTTTTGTTTTGGTGGTTGGTTGTTTTTTTGGTTTTGTTTTTTGTTTTTTTTTTTGAGACAGAGCCTTGCTCTGATGCACACACTGGAGTGCAATAGCGTGATCTTGGCTCACTGCAATCTCTGCCTCCCGGGTTCAAGCGATTCTTGTGCCTCAGCCTCCTGAGTAGCTGGGACTACAGGTCCCTGCCACCACGCCTAACAAATTTTTGTATTTTTAGTAGAGATGGGGTTTCACCATGTTGATCAGGCTGGTCTTGAACTCCTGACCTCAGGTGATCCTCCCACCTCGGCCTCCCAAAGTGCCAGGATTACAGGCATGAGCCACAGTGCCCAGTCAAGATGTTGTTTTTAGGGGGGCAAGTAGACGACTTCAAGACCTTTGGTTTTAAACTGGGGGTTCTGAGTGGCCAGAAGCAATGTCCAATATCAAAAGACCTTTAAAGAGCATTCCCTTACTAATAAGATAACTTCCTGACTTCATGGACAAAGCACCCATAGAGCCAATCCAGAAAATGGTTCTCATCCAGACCTTGTTGTTCAACCAGGAGACTGGCAGCTGGTGTTTCCCTTTTCCCTTCAAGGTTCAGGGATTAGTAGCTTTATAAATAAGGGCAGTCTTGATTATAAACCTGACTGCATTTGTACAAAATAGTAGAGTTAGCCTGTCCCTTTTTGCCGTAAATCCTAGTACTCACTTCTCTTTTTTACTAATAAATGTCCATTGTGGCATTTTTTTTTTTTTCTAAATAAGGCACTTTGCACCTGCACTAAAAACCTGTTCAGAAAAAACAACAACAAAACACCTGTTCAGGCAAATATTCTCTCTCTTCAGTGATTTTTGTAGTGGCATCTGGGAACTTGTCTGCTACCTCTTGGTTGGCAGAAGCTGCTTCTTGGTCAGCAGAAACTGCCTCTTCTATTTTTTGGCATTTCAAAAAGTCAAATCTCTTTCTAAAATTATCAAACCATCCTTAGCTGGCATTAAATTCTCCAGCTTTAGATCCTTTACCTTCCCTTTGCTTTGTCATACAATGACTACTTTTTCTCAAATCATTAGTCTATAAGTATACTTTTTTTTTACAGCAATCCTGTACCCACATAAAAGCTGCATTTTCTATATGAGATAAAATGGTATTTCTAGGCTGGGCATGGTAGATCATGCCTGTAATCCCAGCACTTTAGTTGGCTGAGATGGGTGGATCATGAAGTCAGGAGTAAGCCTGGCCAAGATGATGAAACCCCATCTCTACTAAAAATATAAAAACTAGCCAGGTGTGATGGCACGTGGCTGTAATCCCAGCTACTCCGGAGGCTGAGGCAGGAGAATCACTTGGACCCGGGAGGCAGACATTGCAGTGAGCCAAGATTGCGCCATTGCACTCCAGACTAGATGACAGAACCAGACTCTAGCTTAAAAAAAAATTGCTTTTATTACTAAAAACAGTAAGCACTTTTCCATGTGTTTACTTTTTGTTTTGAGGTTTTGTTTTTTTTAAACTTTTTTTCATGGTCAGGCACGGTGGCTCACACCTTTAATCCCAGCACTTTGGGATGCCAAGCTGGGTGGATCACCTGAGGTCAGGAGTTCAAGACCAGCCTAACCAACATAGTGATACCCTGTCTCTACTAAAAAAAATACTAAATTAGCTGGGTGTGATGGTGGGCACCTGTAATCCCAGCTACTCCAGAGACTGAGGCTACTCCAGAGCTGAGCTACTCCAGCTACTGAATCGCTTGAACCTGGGATACGGGGTTTGCAGTGAGCCAAGATCACACCATTGCCCTCCAGCCTGGGCAACAAGAGTGAAACTCCATCTTAAAAAAACAAAAAACAAAAAACAAAACAAAATTTTTTCATTGAATCTTGAATATATTGAAAATAATATTTATAACATTTGCTATTAAAGAATAGGAAGAAAAAAAGTCATATGTCTACCACCCAGCCTAAGAAATCAAGCATCAAGCATGACCATGACTTTGAGATCCCCTCCCCATGTGTTTCTCTGATATCATTTCCCTGCATTCCTTCAGGGGTAACCAATATACTGAATTTTATATATATTATTTCCTTTCTTGTCTTCATAGTTCTATCATAAATGGTTCCCTAAATATCATATTTTGTTTTTGCATTTTTTTAACTTTAACATTGTTTTAACTTTAACATTGTTGTGTGACTTGCGTTTTCGGTGTTTATGAGATATATCTATAGTAAGTGTTGCTTTAGTTAATTTATTTTTACATATTCCATTTTATGAATATGCCATGATTTATTCCTTCTTCTGTTAATGGATATTTTGGTTGTTTCCTGTTTTGTTTTTAGTTACCAAGAGTACTACTTGAATATCCCTCTACCTATTTCTGGACGTACATGTACAAGAGATTTTTCTAGGGGTTAAAATTAAGAACAGTGTTGTTGGTTCATAGGTTCACCCTCAATCAGATGATGCCACATTTTTTTTTCCAAAGTGTGTAAGTCAAATTTACATTCCCATCAGTAGCATTTCAGTTCCTATTACAATATATCCTCACCGATACTTAATATTACCTATCATTGTAACTTTTACCAACTAGTGGATGTGAAATGATAGGTAGTCCTGGATTAAATTTGCATTTCCCTGATTACCAAAGAGGTTGAATATCTGTTCATGTGTCCGTTACTCATTTCTCTTCCCTCCTTTGTAAAGTTATATATTCAAGTCTTTTGCCATTTTCCTATTGGATTATTTTCCTTACTGATTTCTAAGGGTATTTGTGTGTTCTGGATGTTTATCATTTGTTAATATCACAGATATCTTCTCTGAATTTGAGACTTGTCATTTTTTTCCCTACAAATGGAAGTTCTTAAGTTTAGTTCAATGAGTCAATCTTTTCCTTTATCAATGTAGGCTAAACAAAGGGTGGGGGAGGCAAAAAATAAATAAATAAAAGAAAGAAAAGAAAGCAAGCTTTTTTTACTTTTTAGAAAAATGTGCCTGCAAGAGCCAGGCGCTGTGGTGAGTGCTGTAGTCCCAGATACATAGGAGGCTAAAGTACAATGATGGCTTGAGGCAGAAGTTCAGGTCTACACAGTGAGACCCTATCTCTTTAAAAAATCAATTTGCAATTGATTTTTATATATGGTCCAAGGTAGGGATCAGTTTGATTTTTGTCCATACTGATAACTGATAATGATCTCAGTATCATTTATTGAATATGGTATAAGATATAGTTTAGGGTTTTTTCCCCCCCCTTACAGTTATACAGTTGACTCATTACCACTTAAAAAGATTGCCCTTTGTCCACTGGTTTGCAGTGTCATCACTTTATAAAGTAAGCACCCATGTTTATGTGCATATATTTCTGGGATCTTTATTCTGCAGTGCTCTATTTATCTCTCTTTCAGCTAATGTCATGCTGTCTTAACTACTGCCGCTTTATAAGCTTTGCTGTGTGGCGCAGCAGTTCCTCTTACCTTGTTTTGTTGAAGGACTGTTGTTGGCTGTTTTCTTTTTTACATAAATTTTAAATTTTAGAATCAATTTGTCACTCCACCCAAAAAATAACCTGAATTTATAGATCAGTTAGAAGAGAATTGACATCGGTCCATGAATATGGTATATTTTTCCATTTACTTAGGTCTTTTACATGTTTTCTTAATGCTATTTAAATTTTTTTGTGTAGAGGTCTTATACATTTTTATTCTTTAGTATGTAATGATTTTATTAATGTTATCTTTTAAAATTGTGTTTTCTGTTTCCTGCTGTACCAAAAATCAATTGACTTTATCTATTTATTTATTTTTTGAGATAGGGTCTCACTTTGTCACTAGGCTGGAGTAAGTGCAGTGGTGTGATCATGGCTCACTGCAGCCTTGACCTGCTGGATTTAAGTGATCCTCCTGCCTCAGTCTCCCAAGTAGCTGGGACTTCAGGTGTTCACCACTATACCAAATTTTTTACTTTATTTTTGTAGTGAAAGGGTCTCACTATGTTGCCCAGGCTGATCTCTCATTCCTGGGCTCCAGCAGTCCTCTAGTCTTAGCCTGCCAAAGTTCTGGGATTACAGGTGTGAGCCTCTATGCCCGGCTGCAGTTGACTTTATATATTACTTTTACATGAGAATTTTACCAGACGTATGTATAAATTCTGATAATTTATCTGTAGAATCTTTTTCTTGTCTTATAAGATAGTACCTCCAGTACTGTGTTGACTAGGAATAGATAGGACATTTTCTTGTTCCTCATCTAAAAGGATTTTCACCACTGAGCATGTTTGGTAAAGGTTTTTTGTAGATTTTTAATTAGGATAAAGGACTACCCACCTGTTTGTAGTTATGCAAAGAGTTTTTAATATGACAGGTTTTTAAGAAGTTTATCAAGTGCTTTTATTCTGCATCTCCTTTAATTTTTTTTAATGGGGTAAGTTACATTTATTGGTTTTATAATCTAACTTTTCATTTATTCCAGGGCTAAAAAATTTGGCCAGTGCGGTACCTTATGCCTGTAAATCCCAGCATTTTGGGAGACCAAGCCAGGCAGATCGCTTGAGTTCAGAAGTTTGAGACCAGCCTGGGCAACATGGCGAAACCCTGTCTGCTAAAAATACAAAAATAGCCAGGCATGGTGGTGCTTGCCTGTAGTCTCAGCTAGTTGGGAGGCTAAGGTGGGAGGATCCCTTGAGTCCAGGAGATGAAAGCTGCAGTGAGCTGAGGTCAAGCCACTGTACTTTGGCCTGGGCAAAAGAGCAAAACTCTGTCTCAAAAAAGAAAAGAAAAGAAAAGAAAAATACTTAGGGGGTATGGGTGTCTGTATGTTTAATACATTGGTACAAGTTTCCTACTAAAATTGTTCATCAGTATCGATGGGGGAATTGGTTCCAGGGCCTTCTGTGGATACCAGAATCCAGACGAGCTTTATATTTTATATAAAATGGTGTAGTATTTGCATATAACCTATGTACATCCTCCTGTATGCTTTAAATTATTTTTAGACTTCTTAAAATACCTAATATAAATAGTTGAATACTGTATTGTTTAGGAAATAAGGCCAAGAAAAACGTCTATATATGTTCAACACAATGTTGTTTTTTAATTATTGTTTCGGTCCCTGATTGGTCTAATTCATTAATGCAGATAGGGAGGGCCAATTGTGTTATGTTTGGAAGTTTTACAATTATTTTTATGGATGAACTTGGATTATAATTTTTTTCTTATAGTCTCCATTAGAGGTTTTGGTATCCCAGCCTTGAAATATGAGTTGGGAACTCCCCTCAAGAATAGTTATTTTCCCCTATACTCGAATCATTTTTTATATTTTCTGGAATAATTTTGTTACACTAGGGTTGTTGGTCCCTAGAATGTTTGGTAGAATTTAGTGTTTTCTTCATAGATAGATTTGTGACAGTTGATTCAATTTATTTGATTATTTTAGTATTGACATTTTTTCTTCATTTTGTTTTGCTAAATTAATCTAAATTAACATAGATTATATATTAATAATGTAACAAAAAATCTACATTAATCTATTAATATCAATTAATATAAAATTGGGAGGGTACATTAAAATGTTCAGTTTTATTGGCCAGGTGCCGTGGCTGACTCCCTGTAATCCCAACACTGTGGATAGCCGAGGTAGGCAGATCATTTAAGGCCAGGAGTAAGAGACCAGCCTAGCCAACATGGAGAAACTCCGTCTCTACTAAAAATACAAAAATTAGCTGGGTATGGTGGTATGCGCCTGTAGTCCCAGCTATGCAGGTGGCTAAGTACAAGAATTGCTTGAACCCAGGACGAAGAAGATGCAGTGAGCAGAGATCATGCCACTGCACTCCAGCCTGAGCGACAGAGAAAGACTCTGTCTCAAAAAAAAAAAAAAAAATGTACGTAATATCTTCTGTGCCTTTTAAAACTTCTGCTGTATTTAACTTTATGTCCCATTTTAAGTTTCTGTTGGGGATATTTGACCTCCTTCATTTAATCTTGCTAGAGATTAGTCTTTTTTTTAGTTTTTTCAGAGAACCAACTTTTATAATTTCTGATACTCATATATTTTAAAATTTTATTTCCTTCCTAATACTTTAAGTTGCTTAGCTCTTCAGTTTTAGCCTTCTAATACAAGCATTTGAGGCTATGCATTTTCTACTAAGCATCACTTTAGTGGCATTCCACAAACATATAGAGATATATTATTTTTAAATATCCTTTTCTTCATTGTCTCTCAGAGTCCAGATATTTTTCTCAAATATTTGAATAACTTGGATAAAGGACTGTCATCAAAATCTATTCATTTAAGAAATATTTGAACACAGGCAAAGCACTGTGCCAGATGGCATTGTGCCACATAAAGGAGCATGATTACATCCCTGAAAGAGCTTCTAGTCAGGTGGTGATATGAAAAAAATACCTTCAGATAATTTTCAATTTAATGACAACTGGAAGTAAATGCGTAGTAGATTTTAAAGGAACTCAGCTTTAAACCTAAAACAAAAGAAGATTATTTAACATTCAGCTGAAAAACTAAATGACTTCATCATGGTAAACACACACACACACTTTGAGACAGTCCCACTCTGTTGCCCAGACTGGAGTGCAGTGGTGCAATTTCAGCTCACTGCAACCTCCACTTCCTGGGCTCAAGCGATCCTCCCACCTTAGCCACATGAATAGCTGGGACTACAGGAGTGCACCACCATGCCTGGCTAATCTTTGCATTTTTTTTGTAGAGATGAGGTTTTGCCATGTAGCCCAGGCTGGTCTCAAACTCCTGGGCTCAAGTGATCTGCCTGCCTCGATCTCCCAAAGTGCTGGGATTACAGGCGTGAGCCACCACGCCTGGCCTGTATTGTGTGTGTGTGTGTGTGTGTGTGTGTATGTGTGTGTGTGTAAGCCCACATTTATAGTGTGCTGTGTCATCAAGCCCACATATATATAGTGTGTGTGTATGTGTGTATGCCATTAAACGCACAAACTATGCCAGAAGTAATCTCTTGATAACATGCTATTTTTCCTAGGTGTGAAGATGCCTTAAGAAAAAATAAGAGCTTAATTGGGCCAGATCAAAAGGAGTATCAAAGGGAACTGGAGAGGAACTATCATCGCCTTAAAGAGGCCCTACAGCCACTGATCAACAGAAAGATCCCTCAGTTATACAAGGCAGTATTGCCTGTTACCTGCCACAGGTATGCTTATTTTTACATGGTTTTAGATATTCTTTCCTCTGAACCCTAACATGTTCAACCAGTATACGTTTTTTTTACAGCTCAATTATCTCCTATCTGAAAAGCTTAGGACCAGAAGTGTTTGGGGTTTCAGATTTCTTTTTCAGATTTTGGAATATTCACATTACACTTACTGGTTGAGTATCCCTAATCCAAAAAATCTGAAATGCCCCAGTGAGTATTTCCTTTGAGCATCATGTCAGCACTTAAAAAGTTTCTGATATTAGAACATTTAAGATTTTTGGATTAGGGATACTCAGCCTGTATCATCTATAATGATTCTACAAGGCAAATAACTTGAAAATCAAAAAGTTGGTACTCATATTAACTGGCACACCACACAAAGTCCTGTCATTAACTTGGAATTTTCTACAGCTAAATCCTAGTTCTATTATTTAAGCAGATAATTTTTTTAGATTTCTTCTCTGTATAATGAGATAGAACTTAAAGTTGTTGTTGTGGAGATTAAATGACATTTCAGATGTAACGTTCCTAGGACAGTGCCTGACATTTCACTTTATAGCACCCGAATTCTGGAAAGGACACAATAACTGCAAAAAGTAAACTTTCTTGCATTTTGAAATCAGATTTACATACTAGTATTGAAGATGGTTTCCTCAAAATTCCCAGTAGGAAACATACTAATCCCCTCCACTTTTGGTTTTCCCTTCAGACTTTTTGGAAGTTTTTCCTTTTTGCTGCTTCCACCCTGCCTCTCCCAGTCTTACACTCGCCAGGTCAGAGATCCCAGAGAGCCAGGGTGCTGAGTCCCTGAGACAGAGCTGCCTAATCCTGGTCTCAGTTCCTTCAGATCTCCAACTCTTTTCCATTGGAAAGGCTGTATTCTTCCTGAAACTTTGCCTTACACTTTGCCTTATAATATCTGAGTTTTGCCTGCCTCTATGATCTACATTTTGGCCAATCCTCCAAGCTTTAGTTCTTAATATTTGTAGGTAGAATTTAGAAGGAAACCTTTTACTGATGAATAGTACCTAGCTTTTAAGACTGCTGTTTCCCTTCAAAGCAAGCTTTGAGATTTGAAGCCTGTGTGCTCTCTCTACTGTACTTGCCTTTTCCTTTCCTGGAGATATTAAGCTTCATGGCTTAACCTTAATGGCAGGAAGGATAAGCAAAAGAAACCAACTGATAACAGAAAATACATTAAGTGTATTCCAGGAATATCATTCCCTTCACTTTTGTTTAGAATTTAAGTTTTAAATTCTTCTTTAGGATTTGAATTTTTAATTTTGCTGGTTTATGAAATCAGGAATATTTTGCAGTAGGGATCCTGGACCCCTGAGAGGAATCCTTTCAAGAACTTCCCTAAGTCAAAACTAATTTCATATTACTACCAAATATTAGCCTTTTCTCACTTATTCTCTTGTGAGGGTACAGTGGAGTTTTCTACAGATTGAAAAAGATTGACTATAGAATCAGATGTAAGAACATAGGCCTTATATTAAGCTACACTCTTACATGAGTACCACTGTCCTAAAGCTTCTTTCAAGTCATTTTTAATAAGCAATGCTATATATAGTAACATGTAATGGGTTATTTTATAGTAACAAGATTTTCTTAATTTTGATTTCTAATATGATAAACATCCATATATAGCCCACATGAAAGATTCCTGGGGTTCTCAATAATTTTTAAGAGTGTAAAAAGGACCTGAGACAAAGTTTGAGAACAACTGGTTTAAGACTTAAATTTATTATTTAAAGAAACACCTGCCTTTTGCCATTTAAAAACTCCACACTTCTCCTGAAATCTCTCTCATTATCCCTTAAGTCCTTGTCTTGTTTATTACAATATCTGCAGGATCAACTGGAGAAATGAATACAAACGACGAGTAAGTGGTGACTATAATACACTGTATAGAGAAATCTATAAGCCAAAATATGTAAGGCAGAGTAATGTAGGATGAGCATCCAACTTGGAAGTTAGTAAGAAATGGTGGCAAAACTTTTAGGTAACTGGCAGAAAAAAAGCATGTAAGACATTTTAAAGGTATATGCAAAAATTGTTTCCTTATAACGATGTCCTCTTTTTCCCAGAGATTCCTTCAGTCGAATGAGCCTTCGCAAAATGGATCTCTAAACCGAATGCCCTTGTTTTATTCATCTGCAAAGAGCCATGTATTCAACATTGAGTGTGAAAAGATCTATTGGAAAACAACATGGAATGGAATTCTGGAAATTAATTTATTATTCATTGAACAATGCAGTGGCCAAGAAAATATCAAATGTAGATCAACATTTGAGAATCATGGCTATGGTCTCTAATGTTCTGGTAACAAGCTGTTATCGTTTAAGACATTTTAATGACTCAAAGGTACACGATACATTTACCATTATTTATACCATAGCTAATGTTAAATTTATTTACTTTAAGTTCATATTTTTTAATTTATATTACCATTTATAGATTCATTTTGGAACCATTTTAAATGTAGTAATGCTTATTTTAAAGGTACTATTAAATATGTGAATGTTTACACTAATTTTACTGAGTGGGACTTTTAAATTTTTATTTATTGACAATGGCAGAGAACAATTTAAGAGTTGACTCAAGAACTAGTTCCAAACCTAGCAAAATAAAAATCACAGCCCCAAATCAAATAAATGAGTTTGGTAACTGGTTTCTAAGTTATTTTCCATTTACATACCCAAAAAAGGAAATCAGAATTGCAGAACTTGGTAAAAACTTTTGTCTAAAATAATTTAACTACTGGGATAACTAGTATCAGTGACAACAGCTTGACATTACGATTAAATCTTATTATACCAATGATAGTAGCATGGACTTCATGACACTTGGCACCTAAAATGAATGATTCCCGTTTCAAACTAAAGCCAGCCATCAGTTTTTGATGATGCAAACCAGAAAATAGAATCTGCTTAAAGCTATTTGGTAGCACCATGAAAGTAACACATCTTGAGTTTGAGAGAAGTCACACATTTTCTGACACTAGTATAGAGTTTAGAAGCATATAAAAAGTAAAATTCGCTGCTTTAATTAACGAATTCATCTAAAATTGTATGAAAAAGTCATGCAGAAAAAAAAAAAAAACTGAGAAGTATCATTTTAATTTCTGGGGAAGTTTTTCCAAAACAGTGCATATTAATGATTTCCAGAACAGTTTAGACCAATGATTTTTGGGTAGTGCAGCTTACAGAATGGCATCATTTATAATCCTTTTCTTCTGCTAACCAGTTACATGAATCATTTAAGAACAAGGAGGCCGGGGCCAGTGGCTGACGCCTCTAATTCCAAAACTTTGGGAGGCTGAGGCGGGTGGATCACAGGGTCAGGAGTTCAAGACCAGCCTGGCCAAGATGGTGAAACCCCATCTGTACTAAAACTACAAAAAATTAGCCAGGCCCGGTGGCAGGAGGCTGTAATCCCAGCTACTCAGGAGGCTGAGGCAGGAGAATCGCTTGAACCCAGACAGCAGAGGTTGCAGTGAGCCAAGATAAGAGCCACTGCACTCTAGCCTGGGCAACAGAGTGAGACTCCATCTCAAAAAAAAAAAAAAAAAATCAGATTGGCTGGGTGCAGTGGCTCAGGCCTATAATCCCAGCACTTTGGGAGGCCAAGGCAGGTGGATCATGAGGCCAGGAGTTCGAGAACAGCTTGGCCAATATGGCAAAACCTAATCTCTACTAAAAATACAAAAATAAGCCAGGCATGGTGGCGTACATCTGTAATTTGAGCTACTTGGGTGGCTGAGGCATGAGAATCACTGGAACCTGGAAGGTGGAGGTTGCAGTGAGCCAAGATTGTGCCACTGCACTTCAGCCTGGGAGACAAAGTGAGACTCTGAAACAAAAAATAAGAACTGTTCAGATTTAATGTAGCGCCTTCATTCTATAGTCAATGTAGTAGATATTCAAAAATACAATACTCAAGAATATCTGAGAGCCTAAGTGATAGTTGATATCCCGCACTCCCTATGACTTTAATGGGCAGTATTATCTGAAATTTTTCTTATCTGCATCAATTCAAAGACTGAATCACAAAAAGGCTTTTCAGATGAATCTACATTGTTGGACCAAATCTGAGTCAGAGGGCATAACCTCAAAACTGTGTTTGAGGAGCCAAATGAACAATAAGGAAAGGTAAGGAGTCAAGAATGGAAACACCTCCCCCACCAAAAAAGTGACATTTTCCCCCTCTTCTTTGAGGGGCAGTGGTGGGTATGGCCATAAGGGAGAGAATAAGGAACCCCTTAAGGGTCACTTCTTATTAGGTTACATTTATATAAGAGTTTGGAGAAGGCCGGGCGCGGTGGCTCACGCCTGTAATCCCAGCACTTTAGGAGGCCGAGGCGGGCGGATCACGAGGTCAAGAGATCGAGACCATCCTGGTCAACATGGTGAAACCCCGTCTCTACTAAAAATACAAAAAAATTAGCTGGGCGTGGTGGCACGCGCCTGTAGTCCCAGCTACTCGGGAGGCTGAGGCAGGAGAATTGCTTGAACCTGGGCGGCGGAGGTTGCAGTGAGCCGAGGTCGCGCCACTGCACTCCAGCCTAGTGCCTGGTGACGGAGTGAGACTCTGTCTCAAAAAAAAAAAAAAAAAAAAAAAAGAGTTTGGAGAAAAATCTCACACATCTCAGTATCAAGGACTTTATGATTTGTATGGTTATGATTTAATTATGCAAAACCAGTTATTTTCTGATATGCTTCAGAACAGAGGCTTCCTCTTAAACATTCGTATGATACTAATACTGCCTAACTTCTTACAAACTTCATTTTCCTTAAAATGCAACTTTCCCACATCAGGAATTTGTATTACTTCTTAACACTGGCTGTCTCTCGAGTATTAGAGAGGCCCATTGTCTATCCTAAGGCCATTCTATTCAGAATTTATGGGTAGTGCTCAGGGCTGAGAATTTCCATTAGTGATTCTGAAAGGTGGGGAGAACCATGATTTTATTATCATCTCATCATCCTATGGAAGAATGTAAGACGACACTATGTAACTAATTTTTTTATAGTTGATGAAGGTACCCCTTGTTGAAATGTATTTTAGTGTTATCCCAATAGCATTTATATATTTAGAATCATTTCTAGGAAAAACTCTTAGTACCAAGAATGTCCCTTAACAAGTCATGAAATAATTCATCACTTACCAATTCAGCATACTATTTTAAAATGAAATTTTAACAAAGTTTTTATGGGTACCCAAAGTATCATCTTAAGTTTTCCAGTTTTGGATTCCATTAAATCATGTCTACCTTAAAGGACAATTAGATGCAACAAATTTCATTATAAACCTCTTTTAAGTATGACAGCGTGGATGGACTAAGCACAATTTCTCCTCTTTGAAAAACTCTTCTCCTGCACTGTCAAAGTATTCAGTAATAATAATTATGCATATTTATTCTCTCATACACATATATATATATATACACACACTTAATTCTCTTTAAAATTCAGCTGTATTTATAAAAATATACAAGTAAAAAAATTACAATATTCATATACATAGTTGTTAAACAGTTTAAATTTTATTGACCTCCCAGTTTTTAAAAAAAGTTAAATTTAAGGTCACACCTCTAAATTTGATGTACTATATACAGATCGTGCAGAATATGAGTTAAAGAGATACAAATTAGTCCATGCCCAAAAAGATATACCAGGGTACAGAATCATCTTCATAAATACATATAAAATTCTTGTGAAGATAGAAGGGAACTGTCCAGGTTTTCTGAGACACTTTTCTAAGTGATTCAAGGCACAAAATGTACAACATTGTGAATACACACATTCCAGACTTTGTGCCTCTACACAGCCCAAAGATTTAGCTTCATGACTCTTATAAAACTAAATGTACTGAATGAGATTCTGCTTCTTGGGTGAAAAACCACAGGACCTATAAACATCATGTAGATAATTACTCCAAAATATGGAGAATACAAATACAAGCACTTTAGTTTAAAAAGCAAACACAAAAGATTGGTGTAAATCCAAAAGTGTTTAAATGCTTCGGTTTTGGATAATTTAATTAAGAACCTATACAAGTTTGTTCCCAGAAGCTAATGCATCACTAGTCTCTACTGAGGAAAATGAATTCTAAAAATTAACATGGTTTTCAGTAATTCAAATTTCACTATTTATATAAAAACCTAGAGAGACCAATAATATCCAGTAGCTTCAAAAGATAAGCTAAAGACTCTTCGATGTAACCAATTTTACCAATGTTTGTGTGGGTATGTTTAAATATACACAAGGAAAATACACTCACTCTATAACTTCTTATAAAATAGCAAGTAAGGAGTAGAAGTAGGAGATGTAGAAGGGGAAAGAGAATTCAGAAAGTCCTTCTCTTCAGTAACTTTCACTTCAGAATCATCAAAAAGCAACCACTTCCCCTCATACTCTTTCAAGCTTTGCACTACATAGGAAATTTTATTCTCAAATCCACTAATATTAATGCCTGTTTGATCACTGG
>PVKV010018307.1:0-45218 GCA_004027835.1 Alouatta palliata
AAAAAAAAAAAAAAAAAAAAAAAAAAAAAGGAAGGCCAGCAAATTGTCTTTATTTTCAGGTAAAATAAGTCAGGGTCTGGGTTTTCTATTGCAAATGTCAGCACTGTTAAACATTTTCAACTTATTAAAAGAGGGGACTTGGCTCTTTAAGGAGAACAAAGGTGAAAATGTTAAATTTCATTTGGCATATGAAACTGTAATGTAATGTTTGTAAAATATTTCATGGTATAACTACTTCCCTGCAATATTCCTCTGTGAGCCTTAAATTATAAAGAAAGACCTTTCTGTTTTGTGGTAAAAAATGTCTTCAACAGATTTCTTATCTCCTGCTCTAAAATCAAACAGGGAACGTAAACTGTTGAATTTCAAAGGTCTAGTTTTAAAGTTCTGAGTCACAATTCACACAAAACTGATAGGGAAACTGATAGAAATGTTCCATAAACAAGCAAATTCACTCCTTCCAAAACAGTGACATCAGAAATGCTACTCACGGTACCATCCTCTACAACAGTTAGAGTAGTAATCTGATAATATGCAAATGTTCCAGTCAGCTTTCTGAACAATAATCTCGTATCTGCTTCTCAGCTAAGCATTTTATTTTTATTTTTATTTTTTTTATTGCATTTTAGGTGTTGGGGTACATGTGAAGAACATGCAAGATTGTTGCGTAGGTAAGCATTTTATTTAATCTCCCTCCTCTCAAATTTCTTAACTGTGGATGCAATGAATCATGCTAGATTCAATGTGTGCATAGTTATGACAGTGAATGGCTTGGGGTTTGGTTGGATTGTGATATGAAGGGTGGGTGTCAAAAGCCAGATTTGTTTGTTTGTTTTTTTTTGGTGGGGCAGAGTTTTGCTGCTGTTTTCTAGGCTGGAGTGCAATGGCGCGATGTCGGCTCACTGCAGCCTCCGCCTTCTGGGTTCAAGAAATTCTCCTGCCTCAGCCTCTCGAGTAGCTGGGATTACAGGCATGTGCCACCGCGCCTGGAAAAGCCAAGATTTACCCTTTCTATGGAAGACAGTGAGATTATTTCTCCCTGAAAACAAAGCAGAACAGAACAAAACAAAATGGTAACAGCAAAACAAAAGAGGTTTTCAAGGACGAGAACAGTAGCCTAGTTCTAGTCTAATGAGCCTGGCTGCAGGTACAACCTCATCAGCCAGTCCAGGCCAGATCAAGTGAAAACTCCTAAGTGGCCATGAGAGGCTGAGTGAGGTCCATTTCCTGTAGTGGTCTGTAGCGTTACCTCATGCCAGTGAGACATTCTTCAGCAGAAGTGGTGCCTTAATCACCTCTATAACTGGCACCTGGCATGTTTTGGCATATAACTAGAGCTGCCATAACAAAATAGAACAGATTAGGTGGCTTAAGCAAGAGACATTTATTTCTCAGTTATGGAGCCAGGAAGCTCAAGATCAAGGCATCAGCATGAGTTGGCTTCCTCTAAGGCCCCTCCTTGGCTTGCAGATGGCCTCTTTCTATCTGTGTCCTTACACAGCCTTTTCTCTGTGTGCACACATCCCTGGTATCTCTTCTCTTCTTATCAGGACACCAGCCCTATTAGATTAGGGCTATGATCTGTTTCACTTTTTAAAGAGCCTGTCTTCAAGTACAGATAATTGGGGATTAGGGCTTCAACATATGAATTTTGGGGGACACAATTCAGATTCAGCTTATGAGGTGAAACTGCCTTTGCAAACAGTATGACAGTGAGAAAATTCTGACAAAGGAAAATTATGTCAGTGAAAGAAATCTGACCTCATTGACTGATCTTGCTTCTAACCCCCAGGCTGCCCTTGTTCATTCTTGGGGACAGGTGGAGCTAACTTTTGGAGCCATTTAGCTTATGGTTTAACTTCAAAAAAAGGACAAAACATCTCTTCCCTGAAATAAATCCCTTCCTTGCTTAGGGATCAGATGACCTTTGTAAAACCAACAAATTAGCCACAAGATTAGAAACTATGGCTCAGGAGTCATGCAGCCAGAGGCCACAAGATTACTAACCTCCCAGCTGCTCCTGTGGATCACGTCACTGTTGTAAAACCTAAGATTGATGTTTGAGGTATTTTTCAGACCCTGCATTCTGGTGGATTAGCTGGTGCCACCCAGACCAGTAAACTGGCTCATCTGGTCTTGGTGGCCCCCACCCAGGAACTAAGCACAAGAGGAGAGTTTCAACTCCCTATGATTTTATTTCCACCCGACCCTTCAATATTCCCCATTCCCTAGCCCCACTGTCTGCTAAACTATTTTTAAAAAACCCTTGCCTTCAAAGTTTTGAGGAGGCTGACTTGAATAATAATAAAGCATCAGTCTTCCATTTAGCCAGTTCAACATGTATTGCAATTCCCTGTCTTGATCAATCAGCTCTATCTGGGCAGTGGGCCAGATGAACCCACCAGTTGGTTACAGATTTGGGGGATGGTCTGGAATAGCCCCTGTGGGTACCTGCCTCTCACTGGTTCAGCAGCCTCTCACTGGTGGCAGATTCCGAGGCCAGCCAGAGCGGCTGCTTAATTCTCTTGGACTAAGGATTGCCTCTGGTGCCATCTCTGCTGGTGGGGCGCTGTCTACCTATAGTGCATGCTTATGACTGCAGTGGAGAAATAGTTCCTGGAAGGTGTCTTTTAACATGGTTTGGTGAGTATTCTAGAAACTGCCAACACACCCTTCCTTCTCTTGGTCTGTTGGCCTCTCTAGAGGCACCGTAGCCCCTTTACGGGGACTGCCTGGCTCTGTAGCCCTGTCAGGGAGACTGTTTGACTCTCTCTAGATTGTGAAAAGAATTTCAGTTTGGGGAGATTTCTCCACACGTGGATGGAGATTAGGGGACCTGTTTGGAGGAATACTCTTCTGGTTTGGAATCTGGTCTGGAATCATTTTGGAAGGCCTCTATTTGTCTTGATGTGATTGTGTATGTTTGCATATGTGGAGATCTCTGAAGGAATTGCTGTTGGAAGTCCAGCAGGCTCTCCTGGTTTGTCTGATCTGCCACATTTGGTGAGCCCTGAAGGAACCATTAGCAGGAAATCAATAGGTCTAACTAGCAGCAACTGCTAGTTCCGTCTTCCCCGGGGACCAAGTGTTAAAATTCCTTGCTGGGGATCATTTTCCCCAACTTGAGTGGATCAAAGATGAAAGGGGCCAACTGGGGCAAGTTTGAGTGTTACCACATCAGTGTTTGGGAGCTAAGCGGGGTGACTAGTGTCTGCTTTGTCATGCGTATTTTGTTCCAGCCAGAATGGAAACTGTTAATTCAGTTCCACCATGCACCCATGGGACAACATCTTACAAAACTGAGAGGCTTTTCCCTATAGTTTTATGAAATAGAAAAAGATGATTTTCTTTTGTAACATAGCTTAACTTCCACAGCTATGGAACAGCAAACAGGGTCATCAAAAGCCTCTCTGCTCTTCTGGAAGCTGCAGAGAAAGGGAACCTGGAAACCTGGCATGGTAGCAAAAGGGTAAGGATTTCTTACCAGCCAGGCTTCTGGCCTCTCTCTTTGTGCAGCCTGGTTGAATGAATGGTAAAAGTCACTGTTTGTTTCCTCTGAAAGGTTTTAATTAATAGAAAAACAGATTTTTATGACTAGTCTTTCTATCTTTCTGTGTTGTTCGGTTATCGAGAAGGGTACCACAGGCTACAATGCAGGCCTAGGTCCCTTATGAGCCTGCTGTTCAAGCTGGCCCTATGGCTGACCAATTACAAACTTTACTGCAGGTCCCCGAAACCAAAGTGAATGAGGTTTCTCTCCTGTCTTGTTTTATGTCCTTGAGAACTTGACCTTATGATCATGTTGAGGTACTCTCTCTTGGTCTCCAACATCCAGACAGTGGGAATTTTGGGGCTCATGTCAGAAAGCCGGTCTGAAATGACACATGATAAGTTTATGGCTAGTCTTAAGAATTCTCTTAACAGTTAAAATCTTTTACTGCCTGCTGTAGATCCCTTCTGGAAAGAACAACTGCAACTCTCCCGTATTGTATTCAGTGGCTAAGTTTCTTCCCTTTTATCACCACAGCCTGGGTTCAATTTTGGCTCAGGGAGTGAGCCTTTTCTAGTTTGATGTTTGTGGGACTTTTTGCCATTAATTTTTTTTTCCTTCCATGGCCATTTTCTGACTTTCTATCTTGAATTTTCCTTCCTCTGCTACCTTTGGAGAGATCCTAAATCTTGAAAAAACTACTTCCATTTCTTTGAGATATCTCATGGATCCATGGTTAAGTTGTAACCTTGGTCAAGGCTTATTTGTTTTACATGGCAAGTTACCTCGGTAAAGTTCAAAGGCCAGAAATGTTGGCTGTTTGTTCTGGTTCAAATCTGGTAATAAAAATTCTAAAATAATTTTTCCTTTGAGAGTCTTGTAGTTAGAAATCAATTTAATTAAGGCTTATATTTAGGCTATATGTATACAGATACTGTTTTAAAACCCCATTCTTCCTCTAAAAATCTTCTCACTCAATGGAATTCTGTTTAATTTTCCACTTACTCCTGTCTGTTCCTCCTTTCTCTTGTATCAATCGTTTTGACTTTTGAGGGGGGACCAGAAATTAGTTTGCATTATGAGAAGAATTTAACCTTGATGTGTAAAGTTAGATTTAAAAAAATTTTTTAAGTGGCCAACGGCAGTTGCTTGCAGTGAGTGATTATTGCTACAGGGTAATGAGCCTTTCTTTGCATGCTTAAATAAGAAAGATGTGCTTTTAGACACATAGAAGATACGGAATTAGAAACAGACCAGTTGCAGAGTGGACCAATTGGCTTTAGATTGTCTGGAAGCCTTGAGGAAATATCTTTCCATTGAAATGCATTATGGAAGCATTGCGTGTCTCAGCTTGCAGTGTTTCCATCAGGACCCAGGATTCAGTGTAAAAGTGGGATCCTTGATTTTGAGATCTGTTTTGCCTTTCGGCTGTGTCTGCTTATTAGGCCCTAGAAACTGGCTCAGTTTCTTAAAGGATTCCACCCTAAAGCCAATAATCCAATGAAAAAACTTACTTCATTAAGGAGATCTCCATGTGTAAGGGTGTCTGCTTTCCCTGGCTGTCTTGATTAAACTTTTACCCACACCGTTTTACCTCGGTTTAAATAAAATACAAATTCTCCATTTTGTTTCATCTAAGAATTATTCCTTTAAAAATGCAAATTTGGAACTGCCTGGCTGACAGTTATTTAGGGCAGGGAACAGGTAATCAGGAGACTGATAGTCTAAAATGAAAAAGAAAAAATTAAAAACAGGCAAATGAAGAATCTTATAACTCTACCAGGTATGCTTCTGTGTATTCATACATGTTGTGTGTATGTGTGAGGTTTCACTATCAAATATATAAAAGAGATCTAATTTTTTTTTTTTGAGATGGAGTTTTGCTCTTGCTGCCTAGTCTGGAGTGCAATGGCGATATCTCGGCTCACCACAACCTCCGCCTCCCGGGTTCAAGCAATTCTCTTGCCTCAGCCTCCCAAGTAGCTGGGATTATGGCATGTGCCACTACGCCCGCTTAATTTTGTATTTTTAGTAAAGACTGGTCTTGAACTCCTGACCTCAGGTGATCTGCCCACCTCAGCCTCCCAAAGTGCTGGGATTATAGGTGTGAGCCACTTCACTCGCCTAAAAGAGCTCTAATTAATCGGCTTTAAAAATAAGCACTTAAATATTTTGTCAGAAAAATAGAAACTTTAATGCCTTTTAGTTCAAATGACTCTAATAAGCTTTGAAAAATAAAGACAGTTTTAAAGATTATTGGTAAAATAAAAGAGAACTGTCTTCACAATTTAGATATTTCATCTAAATTAGGCAGTTCAGATACTGTATTTACTAGAGGCTTTAAAGTTACACACTGCTTCTATGACTTTTGATAACTGTCTACTTGCCTGCTTTAGAAATATTTTCCGAATTTTAAATTGTAGGTAAGGCCTGAGGACGTGTGGATTTAGCCATGTCTCTTAGCTATGTTGGAAAGAGTCAGACATTATCTGCAGTTCTGTCCTATGTCCTAGGCTCTGCACCTGGTACATAACTAAAATTGTTCACTTTTAAAAATAAGAGTTGTATGCTGTTGGTAAAAAGGCATAGGAATGTGTTTTTTTGCTTCTACTTTAGAGAGTTTAGGAATTTTTCTAAATTTAATAAAAGAGAAGATAAAACTAAAAGTTTAAGCAAGTTATAGAAGGTTTATGATAGATTAATCTTATAAAAGAAATTCTGTGTGTGAGCTAAAAGGCTAAAATTAAAAGGATATTATTTAGTTTTCCCATAAATGAAACATTAAAATAAAATGCAGGGCCAGATCTGGGCCTTGTGCCAAAACAACAAGGTTTTCTTGAAATATTGATCTGCTTTTTAATAAGAAATTGTAGAGTTATAATGGATTTGTCAAAACCTTATCTTATGCTTACACTAATTAAAATGAAATAAATTTGTTTACAGGGTTTTATCAAAAATTGGGTTTAGGCTGGGAGTGGTGGCTCATGCCTGTAATTCTAGCACTTTGGGAGGCCAAGGCAGGAGGATCATTTGAGGTCAGGAGTTCCAGACCAGCCTGGTCAACATGGCAAAACCCCGCTTCTATTTAAAAAAAAGGCACAAAAATTGCTGAGTATGGTGGCTAGGGTCTATAGTCCCAGCTACTTGGGAGGCTGAGTTAGAAAAATCACTTGAACCTGGAAGGCAGAGATTGCAGTGAGCCGAGATCATGCCACTGCACTCCAGCCTGGGTGACAGCACAGGACCGTCTCAAAAAAAAAAAAAAAAATTGGATTTAATATAAATCATACACAAAGTTAAAATAGGATTTTCTCTTTTGAACAAGATTTTCATGTAATATTGAGAGATAAAATATATTTTGTTTGCCTTTTAAATAAACTACAGAAAAAAAGCAAAAAGAGAGAAGAGACAGATCAGTTGTCCCCATACTGTTTTTATGGCATCTTGTTTAGAAAGTTGAAATCTCCCCTCTATCAATGAGTGAAAGTGTATGTCTTTCTAAAATTTTTGAGTTATCATTTTTGTTAATGAAATTACTTACAGTAACATGGAATTCTATAATAGCAAGTATTTTAAATTTTTGATATTTGATAAACTTTCCAAAATCAAATTCTAAATTAAGTCATTTTTGGCCTCATTAACTTTTTAAGTATTAGGTCCCCTGCATTCCAAAAAGGGACATATTCAGCTTATTTGGCATATTAAAATTATATAGGAAGCATTTTCAAATATAAAATAGTTTTAAATTTTCTTTGGGTTATATTCATATAAATGTGTTATAAATTTGTGTTTCAAAACTTTATAAGATTCCTGTAATTCTGATATGTCTCAGTGTATGTTATCATTAATAATGATTACTAAATTATTGTGTGCCACAGAGATAACCAAATTTTCTTGTTGATTGTGTCTTTAATTGTAGCTGTCCTAAGATTTTTGTTATCCACAGATAATTTTTATCTTGTTTTGATCCTTTACAAATGGCAGTTTATATTCAGCTATAAGAGTCTGACAGCTGCTTTTGAATGCAGATTTTTGATGACTTGGGAGATTATATCATTGAAATAGAAAAAAAAAAACTTTGGGGACTCTTGTGGAGAGTTGATGTGTTCAGTAGCACTGCTGCCTCAGTGACAGGAAGAACAAGAGTTAACTGAATGAACTGAACTAACAGAAGACCTAAATAACCTTTCTATGACTTATTGCTTGACATACTGCTAATCTTTTTGTTTTGTTTTTCAGAGTAAAAAACCTTTTTCTTTTGAGCTATTTATAGCTTTTAACAGTGGAAGAAAGTATGCTACTATGAACAAAATTTGAAAAATATTTCTTTCTCTCTACCTGATTTATCCAGAATTTGGAAACTACTTGTGAGTTTTCTTAACTTACGGCAATATAGTTATTTGCATAGGTGCAATAAGGATCTGTTTTCTTTTATAAAAGGACACGATTGGAGACACTGGATATTTTATCAAGGATTAAATTGGAATAACATGCTTTCAGATGTAAACAGACTACTTGAAGGAATCAAAGTTGACTTAGAGAGCCAATAAAACCCCTGTGGGGAAACTGGCCCTATACCTAATTTACACAGTGCCTGTACAGAGTTCCTGACCTGTGGTATGTAATTTTTGACAGGCCCAGGCTCAAGAGGAGAGAAATTCATCCAATCATATAAGTATCTGAAGGCACAGATAAATTTGTGGCTGGGATCAAGGCTTTCAAAAGTCTAATCTGGGATTCCTTACGGAGAAACCTCCAGCAAAGCCAATGTTTAAAAAGTCTATATGGATTAGTCTGTTCTTGCACCGCTATAAAGAAATACCTGAAACTGGGTAATTTATAAGAAAAGAGGCTTAATTCGCTCATGGTTCCACAGGCTGTACAGGAAGCATGGCTGGGAGGCCTCAGGAAACTTTCAGTTATGGCAGAAGGTGAAGGGGAAGCAGGCATGTCTTGCCTGGATAGAGAGGGCAAAGAGAGAGAGAGAAGGGGGTGATGCTACACACTTTTAAGCAACCAGATCTCATGATAACTCATTCACTATCATGAGAACAGGTAGGGGGAAGTCTGCCCCCATGATCCAACCACCTCCTTTTAGGCCCCTTCTCCAACACCAGGGATTACAATTGACATGAGATTTGGGTGGGGACACAAATCCAAACTATATCATTCTTCCCCTGGCCTCTCCTAAATCTCATGTCCTTCTCACATTGCAAAATACAATCACCCCTTTTCAACAGTCCCCCAAAGTGTTAATTTATCTCAGCATTAACTCAAAAGTTCATAGTCCAAAGTCTCATCTGAGACAAGGCAAGTCCCTTTTGTCTATGAGCCTGTAAAATTAAAAAAAAAAAAGCAAAACAAAAAACGAAACAAGTTATTACAAGATACAATGAGGGATTGCATAAATACACCCATTCCCAAAGAGAGAAATCAGCCAAAACCAAGGGGCTACAGGTCCCATACAAGTCTGATACCCAGCAGGGCAGTCATTAAATCTTAAAGCTCCAATATAATCTCCTTTAACTCCATGTCTCACATCTAGGCAACACTGATGCAAGTGGTGGGCTTCCAAGTTTTTTGGGAGCTCCATCCCTGTGGCTTTGCAGGGTATAGCCCCCTTGGCTGATTTCTTGGGTTGGCATTGAGTGCCTGCAGCTTTTCCAGGTGCACAGTGCAAGCTGTCAGTGGATCTATCATTCTTGTGTCCAGAGGACAGTGGCCCTCTTCTCACAGCTTCACTAGGCAGTGCCCCAGTTGGAGGACTCTGTGTGAGGGCCCTGACACCACCTTTCCCCTCTGCACTGTCCTAGAAGAAGTTCTCCATGAGGGCTCTGTCCCTGCAGCAGAGAGGCATCCCTCTGGACATCTAGGCATTTCTATACATTCTCTGAAATCTAGGTGAAGGCTCCCAAGCCTGAACTCTTGGCCTCTGTGCACCCAAAGACTTAACACCATGTGGAAGCTGCCAAGGCTTAGGGCTTGCACCCTCTGGAGCAGTGGCCTGAGACCTTTCTGGGGCCCTTTCAGCCATGGCTGGAGCCTGAGAAGATAGGATGCAGGGAGCAGTGTCCCAAGGTTGCACAGGGCAACAGGGTCCTGAGTCTGGTCCATGAAACCATACTTCCCTTCTAGGCCTCCAGGCCTGTTATGGGAAGGGCATCCATGAAAGACTCTGAAATGTTTTCAAGGCATTTTCTTCATTGTTTTGGCTATTAATATTTGGCTCCTCTTTACTTACGCATATTCCTCCCATGAAAAAGAGTATTTCTTTTCTACCACATGGTCAGGCTGAAAATTCTCTAAACTTTTATGCTCTGCTTGCCCTTTAAAAAGTTTCAGTTTGAGAACATAATTTTGCTCATGTATATGACCACATGCTATTAGAAGCAGCCAGGTTACCCCTTGAATGTTTTGCTGCTTAGAAATTTCTTCTGCCAGATACCCTAAATCATCTTTCTCAAGTTCAAAGTTCCACAGATCCCTAGAGCAGAGGCACAATGCTGCTAGTCTCTTTGCTAAAGCACAGCAAGAGTGACGTTTAGTACAGTTCCCAATAAGTTCTTCATCTTCATCTGAGACCACCTCAGCCTGGACTTCATTGTCTATATTACGATTAGCATTTTGGTTGCAACAATTTAACAAGTCTCTAGGAAGTTCCAAACTTTCCCTTATCTTCCTGTCTTCTTCTGAGACCTCCAAATTGCTCCGACTTCTCCCCATTATCCAGTTCCAAAGCTGCTTCCACATTTTCAGGTATCTTTATAGCAATGCCCCATTCCCAGTATAAATTTTCTGTATTAGTCAATTCTTGCTCTGCTTTAAATAAGTATCTGAAACTGGGTAATTTATTAGAAAAGAGGTTTAAATTGCTCATGGTTCTGCAGGCTGTACAGGAAGCATGGCTGGAGAGGCCTCAGGAAACTTTCAATCTTGGTGGAAGGTGAAGGGGAAGCAGGCACATCTTACATGGTCAGATAAGGAGAAAGAGAGAGAAGGGGGAGGTGCTATACACTTTTAAACAACCAGATCTCATAAGAACTCACTCACTATTATGAGAACAGCAAGTGGAGAGTCTGCCCCCATGATCCAGTCACTTCCCACCAGACCTCTTCTCCAACACTGGGGATTATGATTCAGCATGAGATTTGGGTGGGGACACAAATTCAAATCATATTGCCGTATAACAAAGAATTATTCTGGCTCTACTTTATGCAGATAATTGGGCCAAGTATAATTGGACTGATATGGTTTGGCTATATCCCTTCCCAAAATCTCATCTTGAATTGCAGTTCCTATGATCCCCATGTTCGTGGGAGGGACTCAATAGGAGGTAATTGAATCATGGGGGTGGTTACCCTCAGAGTCTTCTCGTGATAGTGAGTTCTCATGTGATCTGGTGGTTCTATAAGGGGCTCTTTCCCCCTTTGCTTGGCACTTCTCCTTGCTGCTGCCACGTGAAGAAGGATGTGTTTGCTTTCCCTTCCACCATGATTGTAAGTTTCCTGAGACCTCCCTGCCAAGCTGAACTGTGAGTCAATTAAACTTCTTTCCTTTATAAATTACTCAGTCTTGGATATGTTTTTATTAGCAGTGTGAGAATGGACTAATACATGGTCTAAAGCTTATTTTGCAAGTAAATCAGTCTACCATGATTTGTCTTTAATAAAATTGGGAGGCTGGAGAAAGAAAAAGTATGTTTCTAAAAAACTGCAGTATAATTGTTGTTATATTTTAGTCTTGTTCATTGTTTTTAAGTTAAAAAAAAAATATGTTCTACAATTTGGACTGACTGAAATTCTTTCTGGGCTGCAAGTTCCCAAGCTAATGCTTAAAATTTTTTTTTCCATTTTTCTGATTTGGACTACTACCTTCCTTTTTCCCCAAGGTCCTACAAGCTAAAGCTTATTCCTTGGGATACAGTCAAGGAAAACATGTCAAATTGCCACAGCCATCCTCCTACTAACTAAAAGTGTTTTGAATCAGACATCTGGATAGATTGTGCCTAACATTAACCTTTGTTTTTCTTCTGTTTCCACAGATATACTTCTTATTAAACATCTGTTTGCCTCCATCACATATAGGGGCATAGCTCATCTGCAATGTCACCTCCTAGAATGGCACACTGCTGTTTAACTCAACTGCTCTATTCTCAGGTCTGGGAAACTAACTACAAAGATATGGGATGACATATTTAAATTTTCTCTTTTCTGTATATCCCAATTTGTCTCTCTAATAACCTGACCCAAATCTCTCTCTGCTAGTGACCCTATGTCTGATTGGTTCTCAGAGCTATTCACCTGAATCTCCAGGGTTTCAAATAATTCTACAAGGAAGTCTGAAGCTCAGACTTTCACTCCTGAAATTAAGACTCATTATCATCTAGTCTGCTGTTCATTGAAGTGCTGTGCTAAAACTGTGGATGAGAGCACTAACATCATGGTCATGCAAGTCTTGAAACTCCTACCAAGCACCTGTGTATACACACAGACAGTTGCAAAGTGGTTTCACTCCTCTTACCTTTAAGAATACTGTGTGATGAAACCCAAGAGGGGAGATTAAAAGTGCCTTTGCAGAGATTATGACAGTGAGAAAAATTTCACATAGAAAAATTATGTCAGTGAAACAAATCTGACCTAATCAGTGATCTTGCTTCTAACCTCCATGCTGCCTTTGTCCATTGCTGGGGATAGCCTGAACTAACCTTGGGAATAATTGAGTTTATAATTTAACTTTGAAAAGAAGATGACGAAAGCCAATTTTTGAAACAACTTCCCTGCTCCTATTGTTTAGGGACCAGACTGTCTTTGTAAGACCAACACATTAGCCACAAGATTGGAAATTATGGTTTAGGAGTCATGCAGCCAGAGGCCACAAGAATTCAGACTTCCAATTGCTCCTATAGATAACCACTATTGTAAAACCTAAGAATGATGTTTGAGGTGTTTCTCAGACCCTGCATTCTAATAGATCAGCTCGTGCCACCCAGATCAGCAAACTGGCTCATCTGGTTTTGTGGGCTCCACGTAGGAACTGACTCAGCACAAGAGGGCAACTTTGACTTCCTGTGATTTCACCACCATCCTACCATTCAGCATGCCTCATTTCCTAGCTCTCTATCAAATTTGCTTTAAAAAAGCTGTAGTCTTTGAATTTTCAGGGAGGATGATTTGAGTAATAATAAAATGTCAGCATCCCATTTAGCTGGCTCTACATGCGTTAAACTCTATTGCAATTCCCTGTCTTGATAAATCAGCTCTATTTAGACAACAGGGAAGATGAACCTGTTAGGCAGATAAAAAGATGCAGTACTTACTCAATAATCGCCTTTTAAATAAAGAAAAAATGTTAAATATTTTTTATCTATTTTGTCTGCTTATGAATGCAAGGGGTCACAATGACAGCAATTTGTTATTATTGCAATTAATCTTAGAGTTCCACAAAGAGGCCTCACCAAACAATTTTAAAGGAATTTATTGCTAGAACTTTTTGTGGGTCATGTTTAAATACCCTTTCTGTTACTACGCAACTGGGAGATTGCTACAGTGTCAAAGCCTCTTGCTGTTCATTTCTCATTTGATTGTTCATTCAAATCTCTTACTCAAATCCAGACTCATCTCATACTGCTGGAATTGGGTCATGGGCAAAGCTCCAGCAATGACATTTTGAGCCACAGGTGGCCCCTTGGCTAAATGTAATACTTGCCTGCTTTATTTTTTAGAGTCTAGCCTTAAGCATTTCATTCAAGGCCATCAGTATTATTTTACGTAAGTAATTTTCAACATTTTTTAAGGGTACAGACTCTTTCGTTAGCATTAACACAGCATAAGCTTCTAATAGCATAAATTCCCGTTAGTAGCCACTGTTGCATAAAGAATGTTCATTATTATAGTAATTAGAAATGTTAATTTCCTAGAGCAATTATAATTTCTTTTAATCATTCAGGGCAGTGTTTTTGAAAGAATTTTATTAATTTCTTTTATTATTTTTATCAATTTCAGTTTTAATTTTAGATTCAGTGGGTGCATGTGCAGGTTTCTTACAAGGGAATACTGCATGATACTGAGGTTTGACCCTATTGACCCTGTCACCCAGAGAGTGAACACAGTTTCCAGTCGGAAGTTTCTCAGGCTTTACCTTCCTCACTCCCTCTCTCCTTTCGGAGTCCCCAGTGTCTACTGTTTCCACACAGTCTCTTTTGAGAATCTGATAAAAGCTACGAACTCTCCAGAAGAAATGTACACTGATAAGGTTTGGCTCTGTGTTCCCACCCACATATCACCTTCAATTGATTGTAATAATCCCCACACTTCAAGGGCAGGACCAGGTGGAGATAATGGAATCCTGGGGGTGGTTTCCCCCAGGCTGTGTTTGTGATAGTGAGTTCTCCCGAGATATGACGGTTTATAAAGGGCTTTCTTCTTTGCTCAGCGCTTATTCTGTCTCCTGCTGCCCTGTGAAAAGCTGCCTTCTGCACGACTGTAAGTTGTCTGAGGCCTCTCCTGTCATACCGAGTTGTAAGTCAATTAAAGCTCTTTCCTTATAAATTACCCAGTCTAGTATGACTTTATTAGCAGTCTGAGAATGGGCGAATACATACGCATACACAGACACAACAGTTGGCACACAAAGTATTTTTGCTTTCCATATCTGGTGGCCTAAGAACAGTTTCGTATGTTTGTTACATATATAGCTTTCTCCCCACCTCCCATTGCACAAGCACATGGGAGCTTGGTACTTATTCTTTGGAATGCAGAGTATGATATTTTGCCTATACTCCATGGACTTCAGTAAGCAAGAAAATGACTATAGTTTTTAACCTTAAAAAAAAAAAATCAACTGGGAGATATTTCAGGCAAAAACAATTATTTTCCTGGACCTCTGGCTCTTATAAGGTTAGGCAATGTGTTGCCTCCCTCCTCCATTTGTAACATTAATTAGGGTTTTATTGAGAGTTTGCAGTGGTAGGCCCTAAGCTAATTGCTTTCCATGATTATTTTATTTAATAGGTACTGTTGTTATTCATATGTATATATATATTTTTGAGACAGCGTTTCACTCTTGTTGTTCAGGCTGGAGTGCAATGGCGTGATCTCAATTTACTGCAACCTCTGCCTCCTAGGTTCAAGTGATTCTCCTGCCTCAGCCTCCTGAGTAGCTGGGATTACAGGCGTCTGCCACCATGCCCAGCTAATTTTTGTATTTTTAGTAAAGATGGGGTTTCACCATGTTGGCCAGGCTGGTCTCAAACTGCAGACTTCAAATGATCTGCCTGCCTTGGCCTCGCAAAGTGCTGGGATTGCAGGTGTGAGCCACCATACCTGTCCATCATTCATATTTTGAATGAGGAAACAAGGTGTCTTAGTTTCCTGTAGCTGCTTTAACAAGTGATCACAAACTTGGTGGCTGGAAATTTATTCTCTCACAGTTTTAGAGGCCAGTAGTCTGAAACCAAGGTGTTGGCAGGGCTGTGCTCCCTCCAGAAGCTCTAGGCAAGATGACGTTCTTTGCCTTTCAAGGCTGCCAACATTCCTTGGCTTGTGGATGCTTATGCAGTCTCTGCCTTCCCTGAATGTCTCTTGCAAGGATTCTTTAAAAATATGTGTATATTCACAGAGTACATGTGCAATTTTGTTACATGCACAGATAGTGCAGTGGTCAAGTCCGGGTTTTCAGGATATCCATTACCCAGATGAAGTACATTATACCCTTAATTAATTTCTCATCATTCACCTCCCTCCCACCCACTCGCCCTTCTGAGTCTCCATTGCCTATTGTTGTATTCTCTATGTCCATGCGTATACACTTTTTAGCGCACATTTATAAGTGAGAACATGTGATAGTTGACATTCTGTGCCTGGCTACTTACGAAGACTCTTGTAATTGGATTTAGAGCTCATCTAGAAAATGCAGGATGATGTCATCTCAGATTATTTTTTGGGAAAAAATTTTTTTATGTGTTATCTTTTCATTCTATTTGAAAAGACCTTTTCTTTTTTTTCCAAAAAACATCACATTCACACGTTTTTGAAATTAGGATGTGACGTATCTTTTTGTGAGCTCCCATTAAACCTGCTAGACAATACATAGATAGTTTATAGTAAGTTGGTAGTAAACCTGGAATTCTAACCCTTGTCTTGGGGCCTCAAGGGCTTGTGAAAGCCCCACACTTTCTTATTGTAGACTTCAGCATTTCCTCTGACTTTCAGTCATGAGGACAGTTGTCTTAGGTACAGACTGGCTGCGGCTAAGATGTCAGGGCCCATTTTGATAGCAGTCTCACTTCTGGAGGAACTATGAAGTTGATTCACACAAAGAAACAAAGAAGCTTGGCCAGGGACAATAAAGTCGAATATCAAGTCAAGGGCACAGTTCTTCCTTCTGGTTTAGCTCCTTGGCTTTATTCTGGTGTGAGATGTCCCATGGTGATTGTGTCATGGAGAGAGCAGAGGGAGGGCTCTGAGGAACCTGGGAAGCTGGCTGAGCTGCATTTGGGACCTGCCTGGGCAGAAGGGCAGTGAGCTTGTGGAAACATCTGGCTAAAATATTATTCATGCCAAAAAAAATTGAAGAAGGCATAGACAGATGGAAAGATATCCTGTGTTCTTGGATCAAAAGACTTAATATTGTTAAGATATTAATATTGTTCAAAGCATTCTCTAGATTTAATGCAGCTCCTATCAATATCGCAATGATTTTTTAAAGAAATAGAACAATTTATCCTTAAATCCCTGTGGAATCCCAAGGGATCCCAAATAGCCAAAATAATCTTGAAAAAGAAGAACAAAGTTGAAAGACTTATACTTCTGGATTTCCAAGCTTACTATAATGCTATAGTAATTAAAGCAGTGTGGTACTTCATAAAGACAGACATATAGACTAATAGAAACAGGCAAAAGAGGTGAATAGACATCTCTCCAAAGAAGAAATACATAGTTCAATAAACACATGAAAAGATTTTTAACGTCATTAGTCATTAGGGAAGTGCAAATTAACACCACAATGACATACTACTTCACATTCATTAGGATGGCTATTAAAAAAAAATCCAACAAGAGGGAAGGGTGTGGTGGCTCACACTTCAATACCAGCACTTTGGGAGGCTGAGGCAGGTGGATCCACCTGAGGTTGGAAGTTTGAGACCAGCCTGACTAACATGGAGAAACCCCATCTCTACTAAAAATACAAAAAATATTGGTGGGCGTGGTGGTGCATGCCTATAATTCCAGCTACTTGGGAGGCTGAGGTGGGAGAATTGCTTGAACCCAGGAGGCAGAGGTTGTGGTGAGCCAAGATCATGCCACTGCATTCCAGCCTGGGCAACAAGAGCAAAACTCCGTCTCAAAAAAAAACTTCAATCAAACAAACACACAAAAAAAATCCCAACAACAATGAAGTGTTGACAAGTATGTGGAGGAACTGGAACCCTTGTGCACTGTTGGTAGCAATGCAAAATGGTGTAGCTGCTGTGGAAGAAAAGTTTAACGTTTCCTCAAAAAGTGAAATACAGAATTACCATATGATGCAATAATTCCACTGCTAGGTATATACTCAAAAGAATGATAGCAAGGGCTTGAACAGATATTTGTATGCCTATGTATACAGCAGCATTATTAACCATAGCCTAAAGGTGGAAACAACCCAAGTGTCCATTGACAAATGGATGCATAAAGAAAATGTGGTATATAAATTCAATGGAATATTATTCAGCCTTAAAAAGAACAAATTTCTGATACATACAATGACATGGACGTTGTATGAAGCCATTATGTCAAGCATAATAAGATAGCCCCTAAAGGAAATATATTGTATGATTCTACTTATATGAGGTACCTACAACAGTCAAATTGATAGAAACAAAAGGAGAATGGAAGTTACTAGAAATTCAGGGAAGGATGAATAGGAAGTTATTGCTGTTGTTGTTGTTTTTCTTTTTTGAGACAGAGTTTCTCTCTTTCACCCAGGCTGGAGTACAGTGGCGCAATCTTGGCTCACTGCAACCTCTGCCTTCTGGGTTCAAGCAGTTCTCCCACTTCAGCCTCCCAAGTAGCTGTGAATACAGGTGCCCGCCACCATGCTTGGCTAATTTTTGTATTTATAGTAGAGACAGAGTTTTACCATGTTGGCCAGGCTGGTCTCAAAATCCTGACCTTGTGATCTGCCTGTCTCGGCATCCCAAAGTGCTGGGATTACAGGCATGAGCCACCATGCCTGGCCTGGAAGTTACTGTTTAATAGTGTAATGGACGGAATTGTGCCCCTCCTTTCCCCCTGTCAATTCATACACTGAAGCCCTCACCTGAAATGTGATCGTATTTGAAGATAGGGCTTTTAGCAGGTAATTAAGTGAAATGACATCATAAGGATAGGGTCCTAATCTGATAAAACTGGCTTAACAAGAAGAGGAAGGAAGAGAAGTCTTTTCCCATCACCTTCCAAACCCAACATCTGCACAGCCATAAGAGCACACAGAGAGGAGGTGGCTGTCTCCTAGCCAGGAAGGGAGCCCTCACCAGAACCTGACCTGACCATGCTGGCATTCTGATCTCACAATTCCAGCCTCCGGGGGCGTTGAGAAATAAATGTATGTTGTTTACAAACCACCTACTCTGTGGCACTGTGTTATGGCAGCCAGAGGTGATTAATAAAGATGGCTCTAGAGTTTCAGGGTGTGATGATAAAAAAAAAAAAAATTCTGGAAACGGATAGTGGTGATGGTTGTACAATAATGTGAACGCATGTTAATGCCACTGAACTGGTATGCCACTGATTAAAATGGCAAATTTAAAGTTACATCTATTTTGCCATAAAATAAAAAATCATGCAGTGCCTATTTGGTAGTGATTGGGACAGTTGCTTTTGCTTTCTATAAATCTGTGCAAGAGAAGAAATCAAGTTGTAGGGTCTGATGGGGACTAGCAGATTACATAAAGCAGGAACTAATTCCTTTTCTGTGAGGTGTAAGTTAGAAGTGGAGACGTACTCAATATGGCCTCTGAGTAAATACAATTTTCTCAGTATATTTAGGGCTGCCTGTATCTCACACTGACGAGGTGTTTCACCCTCATTTTATACATAAGAAGAAAAATTACAAAGATGCATAGCATTATCTGTGTTTCCATGATGGTGCATAATTGTCTTAGTAGAGAGAGCCACTGGACATTCCCAGAAGTGCCGGGATTACTCCCAATTGCAGGGAGGAAGTTAGAAAGTGGTAAGCATTCTTGTTTTTACTTTGCCTCTCTATTCTTGCTTCATCTAAGATTGTCCCTTTCAATCCATGCTGTCTTCTTGAGAAGCTAATCAAGACTGGTTTTTTGAAGTATAGCTTAAGTAGTTAACAGTCAGGCTTTCCAGTGGTACGTGTCAACTAGCGTTTAAGAAACAAGCAGGGGATTTCAAAGGGTTCCTAAAGACAGGAGAACATTTGAATGAGCCAGAAGACACAAAAACAATCTACTTTTAAATTCCACAAGCAATTCTGTAGTTCATTTGGAGACAGAGGAGTAGGAAGAGAAAATAGTATTTGAAAAGTAGGGGACTCTTCCATTGCTCTACTCAGTTTAATTAAGGTATAGGCTAGATACGAACTTGAATTCTTTACTCAGAACATCACAATGGAGCCTGACAATACTGAAAACAATTTATTTTTTCTTATTTTATGTAGCTGGCAACTTCTATCCAGAACATTTTCTGGAAAATTGGACCCTTTAGGGAAGGAAAGAACAGTTTTCTTCAAGAGAGAATATTTGCTTACTTTTACTCTGGAATGGAAGGGAATTCAATGGATTTCTCTTTTAGATATGGGGTACTTTAAGTTTTCATTATCAATAATTTTGGCACACATGAATCTTTGGGTAATTCTGCATTCATTTGGCTTTGGAATGGCCAGGAGCCATTTAAAAAAACAACATGCCAGTTATGTTAACCATTAATCTGGATGTGCAAATATTTGTACTACCACCACCCACTATTAGTAACAAAATCATTGCCAAAACTAGTAGGCAACTTATGTTGATTACTCATCATGTACTGGACATTGAAGGAAGACCTTTGCAGGAATTATTTGTAGTTAATCCTTACAAACTCTGTAATATAGGGACTACTAGTCTAATTTTACTGCTGAAGAAACTGAGAGAGATTAAAGTTACTTGCCTGATTCTAACATATTTATCCAGTTGGAGCTGAAATTTAAACAGAGATGCCTGGGAATTCAATAGGACTGAGGATGTGTGCTAATCTGTGAGGAGCTGAGAACAGTGATCGTTTTCTATTTATCGTTGTATTTGCCACAATATTGCATGTTGTGCCTTATGTGTGACAGGCTGAGCTCAATGTGTATTTGTAGTATTAAAAAATGAGGAAAGCCAATGAATATTTAGCATTGTGCTGAATATCTCAAATGTTGACATGGAAATTATTTTAATATGGCATTTTATTTGGTCATTTTATGAATTGAAATCGAGTAACCTACCAATATAAGGGGATGAATTGTGGATTTGCTCTTTCTTGGGGGTGCACAGGCTGGGACTACTGAAGAACAACACATCCATCTCTGCTGTGGTCTGCCATGTTGTGGCTGTGGAAACATTATCTCTTCAGAAGTCAGTGTGTACAATGAGGAGGGTTTCAACAGCTCTGGGATTTACCCAGTATCCTGTGAGTGAGATGTCTGTTGCTCAAAATGATGGAAGCGGCTCATCCTCATTAGAGCTCAACTAGTGTCTAAAGTGCTTGCCTGTCTTTCTTTGTGACTAGTAACCATGTTCTCGGGATGTGGCAACCATGGGACTGTACCGACAACCCAAGAAGCCTCAGCATTCACAGCATAGTCAAGCTCCTTTAAGTAAAGCTATCTCCAGCAGGAAATTTCTCCTGTAGAGAGAAATTTTGATTTTATCTATCCTCAGACAGACTATTGGCTCATTATAATAGTAAAAAACACACATGCCTGTAATCCCAGCACTTTGGGAGGCCAAGGCATGCGGATGACCTGAGGTCAGGAGTTTGAGACCAGCCTGGCCAACATGACAAAATCCCGTCACTACTAAAAATACAAAAAATTCTCCAGGTATGGTGGCAGGTGCCTGTATTCCCAGCTACTTGGGAGGCTGAGGCAGGAGAATTGCTTGGATCCGGGAGGCAGAAGCTGCAGTGAGCCGAGATCGTGCCATTGCACTCCAGCTTGGGCGACAGAGCAAGACTCTGCCTCAAAACACCAAACGAAAAATAAACACACAGGTGGAGATTTAAGATGCTAATGAGACATGCGATGTATGAACAAGCAGGTACAGCTACTGCGCATGTGCACCCAGAGGACCACCCAGAACATGCTTCCTAGTAACACCTTTCCCCACCCGCTTATGAATCATGATGTAAGACTCCCATAAAGGGAGTCTCCCTAGCGCTGATCTTTGGTGTCTCATCCCAGGGCAGCCCGTCCTAAATCCTCTCTCTCTCAGAGTGTGTTGTCTATTCTGCACTGAATTCTGAAAGTATTCTTTTTCCTTTGCAATAAATTGCCCTATGCTGCATCTTCTTTGCTATGTGTCTCTTGTTTACATTCTTTTAAACTGAGAAGACAAGAACTGAGGTCTCACAACAGCCAACAACCAGCTGAAAGAGACAGCTAAACTCCACAATGACCCACTGAGTACCCTGGCTTAGACACAAGACAGAATGTTTCAATGAGGAGTTGTTCAGTTATGGAATTACAGAAAAAGGTGACTGCAAAATAAATGTTGACAGTGCCTCTCAAATGCTACTCAGGATAACCACTGACTCAAATATTCCTAGCCTCTATGGGAGGCCGTCCATAGGATGGAGCTGGAGGTGGGAGGCTTTCACCAATAGACCCAGAGTGTTGTTCTTTCTGGTAAACAAACCCACTGGCCTCCCTGACAATGTGAAACAGTCTCTTCGTCTTTGTTCTGATTCCATGTTCATCAAACAACTACTTGACTCTTGTGTAATCTGCTTACATGGAGAGAATGTGCTGATGATATGGATTTCATGTGTTTCTATTCCGACAGTAATTTGTCAGGCAAAATCAATAAAGAGGTTTCCAATGAACATTTAATGTCTACACAGCTTTCTGAGATCAGATGCAATGGTTTTATTCACACGTGGATTTCTGAGCATTGTGACACTTGTATTAAATAGTTTTGATTGTCAATTAATAGTGGATATTTTGGTGTTGATCTCAGCCTCCTGTGCATTTTAGATGGGGACAATCCATCCTGGGGACCTGATCACTGTGAAGGCTGGAAAAGTATGTTTCTAGGTCGTCAAAGAGGAGAGTCAGTTTCATGCATCCAGCATGAATTCTCTCTCTCTCATGCATCCTGTCTCTCTCAGGGGGTGCTTTCTATTCTGCACCGAATTTTCAAAATATTCTTTTTCCTTTGAAATAAATTGCCCTATGCTACATCTTCTTTGCTGTGTGTCTCTTGTTTACGTTCTTTTAAAATGAGAAGATAAGAACTGAGGTCTTACAACAGCCAACAACCACCTGAAGGAGACAGCTAAACTCCACGATGACCCACTCAGTATCCTGGCTTTTCATTCATCCAGCCTTTTCTTTAGGCTGCTTTCTCTCAAACCTTTCTGTGTGGACCAGGCTTGCAGAGCCACAGCTCTACAGGGTCGTGGGGTGTCCCCTATCACTGTGCTGAGGTGCAGGATCCGAGAAGTAAAGAGACAGGATACAGAAGGACTGGAAAAGAGCAGCTGGGCTCGGGGAGCCACGTCACCTAGGAGTGGAGACAGATGAGGCCCCGAATGTCCAGGAGCATCTATGTTTATTGGGTACCAGACAGGGGGAAGGGTAGTGAGGTCATCTTAAGGACAGTGATAGGGTCAAGACAATCATGTGAGCAATAAACAAGGGGTCCATCCCCATTAGGTCACCTAGGCTAAGAGGTGGGCAGTGTGCAGCAAGGAGTCCATCCCCATTAGGTAACCAAGGCTAGGAGGTGGGCAGTGCACAGCAAGGGGTGCACCCCTGTTAGGTCACCGAGGCTAGGAGGTGGGTCATGTGCAGTGAAGAGTGCAGTGTGCAATGTCTCTTGTCTACGGGCAGGCTACTTCTAAGGAATTCTATAGGAGGATGCTTTGGGCAGCAACTGAGCTGACAAGGTCTACAGCCACCTGCTGGCAGCTTCCAGTGATTTCTACAGGAGGATGATCTGAATCAGCACAGTAGCTAGAGAGCTGACAAGTTATACAGTCACGATTATAGCAGAGGGGTTTTAAGCCCTTGGAGGCTCATGGGATTGCCAGTCTGAGGGCAGCCTTCCACAAGAACTGGACGCAAGGTACTACAACTCCGTTTTCAGGAAGAGTGGCTCTTGCTCCAAGCCTGCCATATAGCTGGTATCTTTACAACACTGAACGCTGCCATCTGGGCCAGATTCTTGTCCTGGTATGACTGTTTTTCCCTTAAATCATGCTCTGCACCGTGTCTGCTCCAGACGTTCCTCCAACTATAAGCAAGATATGTTTATATATGTATAGCTGTTTATCCCTTAATTCATGCTCTGTACTGTGTCTGCTCTAGGCATTCCTCCGACTATGAACTAAGATATAATTATATATATCTTTGTGTGTGTGTGTGTGTGTGTGTGTGTGTGTATAGTTATATATATATATGGAAATAACTGAGTAGTAAGATATTCTTCAGACACTAATTATTCTGACTATAAACTAATACATGATGATATATAAAGAATTACATAAGGGAAATAACTGAGTAATAACACTATAAACTAAGATATTCTTCAGACACAAATTGTGCCGGGGATCTGCTTAGCTCTCCTCCTTGGTGCCCAGATGGGGGGTTACCCACACAGGCTGAAATCAGAAAAGGTGGACAGGTGTCTGGGGGTCAGTAATCTTAGACTGAAGTACATTTTCCTGAAGTACTCTTTTTTATTTTAAAAATGTTATAAAGTGTGCATTCCATTCTGTAACCTATCTATTTTGTGTCCATGTTATTTTCATATGCTGTTTTTGCCTACTAAACTTGAAGTACAGTTGCTGTTTTGGGAAGAGATGCTGTGGTTTCCTGTGGCCACGTACTGTGCTTCTGGGCATGCAGCTCCCTGTGGGTATATGCTTACGTGAATTTGAGAAGTGCTGGCTTAGACATACTCTTGCAGTTATGTGACCTCTATGTCTTAGAGTTTTAAATAATTTTCTAAGTTTCTTTTTTTTTTTTTATGAGACGGAGTCTCGCTCAGTCACCCAGGCTGGAGTGCAGTAGCGCCATCTCGGCTCACTACAACCTCCACCTCCTGGGTTCAAGCAATTCTCCTGCCTCAGCCTCGCGAGTAGCTGGGATTACAGGCACCCACCACCATGCCCAGCTAATTTTTTGTATTTTTAGTAGAGATGGGGTTTCACCATCTTGGCCAGGCTGGTCTTGAACTCCTGACCTTGTGATCCACCTGCTTCAGCCTCCCAAAGTGCTGGGATTACAAGCATGAGACACCATGTCAGGCCTATAATTTTAAAATCTATTTTATGAGCTTTAGCTACTTAACTTCCCCTAAATAGAATTTTTTAATACCAGAAAATGACTATTTTGATATTTTAATAACTAACTTAGATGGCTACATAGTAATTTTGATCCCCTCTTCCCCCAGCCCCCCTGCAGGCTCAGAAATGCCTGCTCCTGCTGCGTGTCTGGCCTTTCCCTGATCCTGGTTGATGACAGCAGCAGACAGACAGGCTCCTGGGTAGAAAGGGGCAGATTCCTGGTGAAGCCCCTCCTTCAAACCAGGGACCCCCTGAAGCCTGGTGGCCAGGCTGTCAGTTCAGTGGGGCAGAATGAGAAATTACGTGCTATTTAGTGCCATTTCTGGACCCACCCACGGCTGCCTATGGACCAATTAGCATACACTTCTTTCCCTCTGAAGCCCATAAAAACCCCTGGACTCAGCCAGACTCAGTCAGATGTGGGGACTACCAGCTGTGGGAAGGAGCTACCAATTCTGATCTCCTTGACTTGATGGGACAACCTCCTGCAGATAGAAGCTACCCAGTCTGGGTCTCCACTGTACTAAGAGCTGCAAACTCAATGGGATTAGCTACCTGCAGATAGGAGCTACCCACTTTGGGTGTCCCGAGACAGTTGCTCAATAAAGCAGCTCTTCACCTTGCTCACCCTGCAATTGTCCATGCACCTCATTCTTTTTGGATACAGGACAAAAACTCAGGACCTGCCAAATGGCGGGACTAAAAGAGCTCTAACACAAACAGGGCTGAAACACACACCCATCCCCTGCTTGCCATGTTGGGGGTAACCAGAAGGAGAGAAGAGAGGCAAGAGTTGCAGTCCTTTGGGGACCCCAGACATAGGAGCTCCCCAAGCCAGGGCTGTAACATCCTCTTTGGGGCTCTGTGGTTCCTGGCATTTCCAGGCTTCTGGGAATCACTGTGTTCCCTGGTGCCCGCAGTAGAAACTGGTTGTGGTATGCCTGGAACCAACATCCATGCCGGTGCCTGGATCTGCCTGCCCTGCCACAGCTGGCATGCATGGCTTTATACAGACACAACTGGCATACCACAGTGGCACAGCTGGTATGCCTGGCTTTATACAGTGACACAGTTGGCATGCCTGGCTTTATACAGTGACACAGCTGGTATGCCTGGCTTTACACAGTGGCCAGGACCTGTACTCACTTGCATACCCTTCCCCACTCTGCACCCTGGCCTGCCCTTGACAGGCATGGTGTTCAGGCTGGTAACATGAATCGAGTGCAGCCTGCCAGGCTGAGTGGGTGGAATGAGCCCAGTGGGCCCAAGGAAAAACTCGAGCAAAGCTGTCTGGCTACAGAGGCTTCTGGCTGGCAAAGCAACACCCCAAGGATCCCGTGACAACAGTGTGGCCTCTACTGCTCTCTAAATGATGAATAATTGGGCCATATGCTTCATAAACGTTGTGAGAATTAAACTAATTACTGTAAACATTTTGAAAACATGAATTATTCCATAAATTTTACCAATTGTAGTATAATTTCAAACGTTATTTTATTCATTGGTGAGAAAGAGGAAAATACTCTAGGTAACTAATAACCAGTGCTCCAACCTTGAGAAATGGGAGAGACAGAGAGAGAGAAAGAGGAAGAGAGGTAGACAAAAAGGTGCCATCTGCTCATATATTATGCAGCATCTTGTCTCATGTTTTTTCACAGCAATCCTAGACAGAACTAATAAATATCCTAAATATAAACTTTGAGTGAAATATTATGTTATTGTGGCATTATGCCATTTCAACATGATTGGATATGGTGACGTGTTTCAATATAATTATTTTAGCTGTAGGGCATGAGTACAATAAAAATACTGATACCTAACTACCTGCAATATCACCAAAAAGCGTGTGTATGCTTTGTCTTTCTTACAGTTACTATGTTCCTACATACCTTCAAAGGCATTACATTCAAAAAAACATTTATTATGAAACATTTTATGAGCCAGTCGTTGAACTTTGAACGCCATCAGCATTTTATCACACTTCTTCATCTGTACGTTTCCCAATCTCTCTCTGTTTTACTGGAGAGTTTTAAAGTCAATACCATGCAGCATGTCATTTCACCCTTAATACTTTAGTAAGCTTTTTAGAATGGAAAAGAGAGAGAAAGAGGAGGAGAGAAAGAGTGAAAATGGTAGCCAAAGAGAGAAAGAGAGAGAAAAAACCATTTTCTTACATATCCACAAATTTACAAGAATTACTTAGTATCATCCAGTATCTGGTCCATATTTACATTCCTCTGGTTGTCTAAAACATCTCTTTTTACTTATTCTATGATTAACTGAACTAGTAGAATATATGATTACATGAAATCATTGAATATTTAATATTTATGATTTAAACATTTCATTTCATTGTACTGGGGCCTTGTATCTTGTAATCTAGAATAGTTCCTCCTATCTCCTCTTTTCTCTCTGCCATGGGCTTATTTAATAAATTAGATTCCTACATTATAGAATTCTAGCAATTCTCCTGCCTCAGCCTCCCGAGGTGAGCCGAGATCACGCCATTGCACTCCAGCCTGGGTAACAAGAGCGAAACTCCGTCTCAAAAAAAAAAAAAAAGAATTCTAGATTTGGCTTGAGGTGCTTTTCAAATTTTCCTTAACTCCTGAATTTCCTGTAGACTGAAGTTAAAGGCTTGAAGTTAGTTAGATACTCTCTTGGATTTATAAAAAAATATTTCAGGCATGGTTCTTGATTTTCTGGCTTGTCTAAAATGCTTTCATGTTGCATGACATCATACCAAAATACGGATATGATTCAGTGATGCTAAAATTGATCAGTGGGTTTAGGTGATGGTAGCTTGACAATTTTATTGTGAAGTTTATCATCAATACTTCATCTAACGTTTTATTATCTAATGAGGGCCATTTTTTCAATCAGTTATTGCATCAGGAATTGCAAAATGTTGATTTAGAAAATTCTATCTTTCTTTTTGAATTTATAATCTGAGCATCTGTATAAAATACCTCAACTTCAGGGCTCTTTGGACATCCTGAAATGCACATTATATCAGAAAAGCAAGACAAATGCTTGTTTTCATTTTAATTCTCAATTTCCAGAGTCATGATTTGGTGCCCAAGCAACTGCCGTTGGTGCCCAGTGAGTTTTATTTTATTTCTCTTTCTCTCCTAACCTCCTTTTAAAAAAGTATCATTTTAAATTTATTAACATTTTGCATATTCAATTTGTTTTAATTAACAGGGTCCCTTTTTTGATGTTCATGTTGTCTCATCTATGGCAAGTGGGATCCCCTTCTAGCTGACTCCCATGTCCTTTTGACATGACCTCCACCAGCCTTTGAAAGCTTTCTTCCCTTTCTGCTTTCTAGAGTAACAAACTATCTCAGTCCACCGTCTACCTTTCCTGCTCCACAACTAGAATCAGCTGTTTCTTCATGAATCCTTAGTTCTATTTAGTGAGGAATTCTATGTGGAGACTAGGTGTGCTCACTGATTGGATTGAAATTATTTCTAGACTTTTAGAGTGGACAAAGCCAGAATGTGGATATTTTCAGAAAATAGCTGGCATTGAAATTTCTAATTCAAGTTTAAGATTGTAGGGTATTTGTTTCTTCAATTTTAGGTTTAGATATATTTTTATACATGTTCAAAACCTTATTTGTTTATAACATTAACATACTTTTAAATTTGTGCACTTGAAAGTAAATTCTAAAAATGCTTCAGAGTTATTTAGGTATATCAGGTCTACATTACTGATGACATGGTTTAGATTCTATAGATCCGTATTCATTTTCCACTTATTGTTGATTCTCGGATCAAGAGAGGTGTGCTAAGTTTTTATTATTGCTGTGTTTCTTCCTGTTTCTCCTTGGATTTTCAGCAGTTTCTGCCTTATGTAAGTTGTTTTCAATGAATTGTAGTCTTTCATATTATAATGTTTTTCTCAGCCTCTTTTAACATTTTAACTTTTTTTTCTCCCTGTATTCTACCTTGTTTCCTATCAAGATCTCAAATCCTGCTTTCCTTTACTTGAATTTGTCTGGCATATTTATGTATATTCTTTAATTTTTAATCTTTCTGTATCATTTTGACTTAGGTGTGTCTCATACACAGCAGAGAGATTTGCCTTATTAGTCAATCTGAATCTTTTTCTTTCAGTAGATTTATATGTTTGATCTCAGCTCTGACATACTGATTTATTATATAATTTACTGTTATCTAGAAGGCCTTTCCCCACATGGCCTGTTTTCTCTTTCCAATCTTTAGTATTTAATATGGTTTGTGTTTTTGTTCTCCTTGTTGCCTTTACACTAATATTATTTATAATATCTGAAGCTTCTCTTTTTTAAATAATGCCTAACTCTACCTTGCTCTAAGCAATACCAAAGTTGGCTGTAACTATTACTGCTTTTCTTCCATCCTCCCCAGTGTCTAAACATAGATGATACTGTTTTACCCCTAGTTAATACCTACGTGACAATCAGCAAACGTATTCTGCTTTTCACTCACTTTCCCCAGTTGTATTATTTCTACATTGTCAGAATACATAAAATTTGTATATTCTTCCATCCTGTAGCCAGTTTCTATTAGACCCTGTAACAAACTTCTTCAAGCAGTTCTTGGTTTTCTAATTCTCCTTCTCCAGCAGATTGCTCAGAAAGGTTTTTGGTAAAAATAACCTTAGAGTCCTTGAATGTTTATAACTGCTTTTTGATGGTCTTGTGTCTTAGTCTGTTTTGTGCTGCTATAACAGAACACCACAGACTGTAATTTTTTTTTTTTTTTTTTTGAGACGGAGTTTCGCTCTTGTTACCCAGGCTGGAGTGCAATGGCGCGATCTCGGCTCACCACAACTTCCGCCTCCTGGGTTCAAGCAATTCTCCTGCCTCAGCCTCCCAAGTAGCTGGGACTACAGGCACGTGCCACCACGCCCAGCTAATTTTTAGTAGAGACAGGGTTTCACCATGTTGACCAGGATGGTCTTGATCTCTTGACCTCGTGATCCACCCGCCTCGGCCTCCCAAAGTGCTGGGATTACAGGCGTGAGCCACCACGAACACCACAGACTGTAATTGTTAATAAATTTATTTGGCTTATGGTTCTGGAGACTGGGAAGTCCAAGACGGAGGGGCTGCATCTAGTGAGGCCCTTCTTGCTGCATCATCCTATGGAGGTGAGAGAAAGAGGGAAGGGAGCCAAACTCATTCTTTTGTTCGAAGCCTGCTCCCACAATAACCTACTCCTGTGATAATAGCATCAATGCATTCCTGAGCGCTTTGCCCATATAACCTAATTACCTCTCAAAGATCTTACTGTTCAACATCGTTGCATTGAGAATTTTTCTAACTCATGAACTTTGGGGAACAAATTGAAATCATAGCACCCACCTTCATAGTTGAGGGATAGTTTGGTTGAATATAAAATATTTGGCTTATACTTTCTTTTCTTGAGCATCTTTACAATACTGCTTCATTGTCTTCTGGTACAAAATGTTTATACTTCAAAGTCTGATTCATTCTTTGCTTGGATGCATAATTCTTTTTCTTGTTTGAACAATACAGTCATTTTATTAGAAAATGTTTCAGTGTTGATGGTTCTTAGTTGGATTTCCCAGATGGTCCTTTTGATACATAGATTCAAATATTTTATTTTGAAAAGGTTTCTTTGAATTATAGTTTTATATATTAGTTGCTTTTGTTCTCAGAGGGCTTTCTTCTTTGGGAATTTTATGTTGAATCTCCTTCACCTGTTGCTTCAAATCATTTGACAAATTCTTTTTGTTCTCTTTTCTTTGTGTCTGTTTTATTAGTTTCATTCTTCTTCCTTCTTCAATTTCTCTTATTGTGCCTTCCATGGTCTCTCATTGCCCTTTTATTTCTTCTAATATACCATTCATTTCTGAAATACTGTTTCTTTCTTTTCTAGTTCATTCCTGAATTTTCTCAGTTCTCTTTCCATAAATGATGTTTCATATCATTATAGCCATCTTATTTCAGAGCAGGTCTAATTCTGATTTGTATGGTTCTTTGAAGCTTTGATTAGTTTTAAGATTGTTTTAGCTCATTTTGAAATCTTATGTTGCAGTTTTCACGTTCTTTATAGCCACTTTTGTAGTAAAGGTTTATGTGTTGGGACTATATTTGATTCATTCTTGTCTTTATCTTTGTTGTATCTCTGTATGAGGTTTTATTGTAAACTGCTTTTATTTTCCATATATGAACTATCTCATATTTAAATGAGATAATTTTCTTGGACTATTAGAGGAAGCTTCCTGTGTAGGGTTCTCTTCTCTGTTGTTACTGTGAAGTATTAAAAAATATGGTCTTTTTATAGGGACACTCCTCTGACTCTTAGGACCCAGTCTGATTCACAAAACTTCCTGCTCTAGAGTTCTAAAGGTCTTTCCTTTCAAAGCAGCATTGTTATCTTTGAATGTGTCATTCTGTGCTTTCTGAGGTCTATCTCAGACATCTCCTTCTCTGGTTTGGAAGCTTTTGCTTAGCTGGCTTCCTCAGTGTTGTATTTTAGATTCAATTCACTGCAGATTTCTTATTCCTTTTTCATAGGGGGAGGAGGGGAGAGGATGAGTCTATGTCTTTCCAACAGGTAGTATTTTGGAGCGTTTCTCAGATATAGGCAGGCTGTCTGCATTAACATGGTTTACATTCTCATGGCTTCTTACTGGTTCCCTGTGGTCTCCTTGCATTGGCCTCAGCTTGGAGCCTGTGAGAGGGTCTTTGAATTTCACTGGTAATGTTCAGATTTGATTGTTTTCATTCCTGTTCTGTAAGGGCTCTTCTCCTTTTGGGGGTGAATGTTTGTTGTTGATTTCTGAGTACTCTTCTTGGAGAAGTAGCAGTACTCCCCTTCTTCTTTTCTAACAGTTCTTCATCTCTGCTGGCCCAACACTGGATCTGCTGCTGTCTGGTGTTTTGGTGACATTAACCCATGTTTTGTAGTTCTTGAGGGATTTCTTATCGTTAGTTTTATGTAACATCATGTCCATGTTATTGTTGTTGTTGTTTTTTCTATCCTCAATGTTCTGTCTGGTCTTGATGATTAAACAGAATCATGCCATTGCCATGCTTTTAGCATCAGAAATGCCAATATATTCTAAACAAAGAATATTGCAGAAAACGTGGCTTTTCTATTTCTGGCATCATTCCTCATAGTTTTTCATCATTTTCAACAGCAGGGAAGTACTTGAGTATTGAAATTCAAAACAAAACTACAGTAGTCTCCCCTTATTCTTGGAGGATATATTCCAAAACTTCAATTCTAACTCCCCCAGTGATGCTTAAAACCACAGATAGGGCCAGGTGTGGTGGCTCACACTTGTAATCCTCACACTTTGGGAGGCCAAGGAGGGTGGATCATGAGGTCAGGTGTTTAAGATCAGCCTGGCCAACATGGTGAAACCCCGTCTCTACAAAAATACAAAAACATTAGGTGGGTGTGGTGGCGTGTGCCTGTAATCCTACCTATTTGGGAGGCTGAGGTGGACGAATCACTTCAATCTGGGAGGTGGAGTTTGCAGTGAGCCAGGATCATGCCATTGCACGCTCCAGCCTGGGTGACAGCATAAGACTCCGTTTCAAAAAAACAAAACAACAACAACAACAACAAACTCTACAGATACTATGTTTTTTCTTACGCATACATACCTATGTTAAAGTTTGCTTGATAAATTAGGCACAGTAAGAGATTAACACCAACAATAATAAAATAGAACAAGTATAGCAATATACTATAATAAAGTTACATGAATGTGGTCTCTATTTCAAAATACTGTAATATTATAAAGCCCCATAATATTATAGTTGGGACCTCATAATATAGTTGGGCAAAAGTGCAGAAAGTGAGACCATAGATAAGGGAAGACTACTGCATTTGCTACAAATTTGTATGCTATTCTGACAAAAAACAAACATAGGCAAAGAGTTTGAATGTATATGATTGGTTCTGGAAGACTTGAGCCTAAAACAAGACTGGAAAAAGCTGACGTGTCCTTCCTGTGCTAGAGATTGGTGTAGAAAATTAAGCTCCTCCTCAGAGTATCTTGTTACTTTAGTTTCTGTTTAGAATGGGCCTAAACAATTGGCTATCCTTTCCAGAAATTGACCAGGCATCATTTAGATTGTGCAATAAAATCTCAACACTAAGAGTCATGCAAGCTCCATCATGACTTAGAAAAGGTCTAAGGCAAGATATAGGTGAAGGCTTAGCCAAATACAACTAGCTTATCAATTAGACAGAGAACTTTGGAAATACAAGAGAAACATTAATTCCTCCATCTCCTAAAGTCAACAGGAGGAAATGCAATCAAGTAGATCAAAAACGCAGAGATAATTGTGATAAAATAAAACATGGAGAAAGAATTTAGCCATGGAAGCTGACCGGGAGCACCAGAGTGCTTATTTTCCCATCTCTCAAATCAAGACAGAGGTAGCTATGTTTCACGTTGCTTACGAAATCTAAGACTGACAGATGACCTTCAGGTTGCTAAAAATGTCTCTCTTGTGAATGTAAGAGCTGACTTACCTCTTAGCAGCACAGTTATCACACTTCTCAGAGCTTGGAGCAGTGCCCATGATGGCTTGCTGCTAACACAGCAGCTCAATACGTTGCAAGGACACTTAGAGGAATATTGGCTCTCATTTTAAACTGTTGTCTGCCTGCAGATGATTAAAATCAAATTTCAAGCCCAATAATGCAAACTGGCATTAGTCTTAGAATTGACCTCCTGGGCTGGGTGCGGTGGTTCATGCCTGTAATCCCAGCACTTAGGTGGGCGGATCACAAGGTCAAGAGAATGAGACCATCCTGAGCAACACTGTGAAACCCATCTCTACAAAAATACAAAAATTAGGTGGGCATGGTGGCGCATGCCTGTAATCCCAGATACTCGGAGAGCTGAGGCAGAAGAATTGCTTGAACCCGGGAGGCAGAGTTTGCAGTAAGCCGAGATTGTACCACTGCACTCCAGTCTGGGCGACAGAGCAAGCCTCTATCTCAAAAAAAGAAAAAAAAAAATCGACTCCCACTTTTAAAAAATTTCATCCCAGGACCCCAGTAACCTCCCCCTCCCCTTTTTATTTGGCTACATTTTTCTTGTCCCCCACCAGTCAGTGGATGGTTACTGGATTTTTAAGGCAAGTCAAGGGCAGTTGTCACTGTAGAGACCACTCTTAGTTATCACAGAAGCCAGCAGGTCACTTTGTCACCCCATTGGTAGGGGGGAGGTATTCCGATGTCCAATACTGGAAAAATTATATTGAAGTTTTCTGTGTGTGCTAACTTTCTGAGGCTGTGGATTGGAAATTTTGCTATGACAGTTGAGTGAACTCAATTCAGTTCTCTTAATTCTTCAGTCTAACATTCTTCCAACTGAGATACTTTGGCAACAATTAATTTTATTAGTTCTATTTAAATTCTATTAATTTAGTGTCATTTTCAGCATTAGAAAGGTACTAATTTTCATTGAAAGTTAAATGCTAAGATGAATTTATGAGTAGGTTAACATACACTTAAAATGTCATCGACTCCTGGCACATGAATCCAAAAATGCATATATTTATGTGTGTAAACATATATCAAATACAAATACACATACTCATAAAATAAATAGAAGGAAAAGACAGAATGTTTTGTTTGCCAAATTTATATATGCCATATAGAAGAAAAAAATACTGGTTAGCTCTGAAGCACCTCTGATTCTGTTATGACTTGAGTTAAATTGCCACTGTTGGGGCACTATGATGTCCAATTTGTTCATCTGGGAATGTGAAATTAAAATTGTGTTTATTACAGAACACTTTAAGTTTGTCTTCACAGCCCCATCTCAATGCTGAAAACTCAGAAAGCACAGAAATACTTGAGAAGATAATGCAGTTCTTTATGTGTTCTTACATTTTTCCCAACTTCATTGAGCCCCAGAGAGATGACTTAGCATAGTGTCCCAGTACTTCCTCTGCCTGAGAAAATAAATGACAGATCAAGTTGAGTCTAATATAGTCTGAACGATAAATCATCTCTGAATGAGTGCTTAATTTAAAGATCTGGGTTGATGAGATATAGCCCCTAAAGGGCAGAGACAGTTCCCTGCATAGTTGCCAGGGAAATAGCAGGACAATCTTACTTTGCAGCTTTCCTAGTTGTGAGACTAGATTGCTGGGGAATTCAGGAAAGCTAGCTTTGGCTCTCCCAAGAGAACCCGAGGGAACCTCGCTCTTTGTGCAGAAAGCACTTGCTTTTTACTCCTGCATCACATATCAGCAGCACTCACACAGAATTTCTTTGAAAGAGACAACATCGCATCCTCAGATGACTTTTGAGATAATGCGCCTCCTAGTGGTGAACTTTGTTTCATGTAAGCTGATAGGGAGAAACCTGAAAAGCCTTGTGCACTGAGAAAACATTAGAATAAAGAAGCAAGCAGGTGAAAAAAAGTTAAGAACAGCAGCCTGCAGCATAGGAGGAGAACTGGAATTATTTAGGGTGCCTGTCTTTGTGAATGTTCCACAATTCTGGGTTACATTAGTCTCGGGAAAGGAATTTAAATAAGCAGCCTAGGTAGATTGGTATTGACATGACTTTTTAAAATAAAGATTTTTTTAAAAAGTTTGCACAATCGCAAGGTGACAAATGGAAGTGTCCAGATTGGCACATTGAGGACAGTAAGCAGACACTTCTTAAAAGAATTTGTGGCAATGGTTGGAAAAGACACGTTTGTCTATTTTACATCTTTTATTCCTTCTTACACATGATATTTCGAATTCTGAAGAACTCTTCTTTTTTGGCTACAAAGGAGCACTCTAAATGACTTTAGCAAATTCATGAATTCTAAGGAGGAGAAGGGGAAAATAATAAGAAATTCAGTTTCTTTCATTTAGCATCTTGACACAAAAAGAGACACTCCATATGTGAGTGGTTTAAGAATAGTTTTCCACTTTAAACCTGTTCTTACCCTATTTAACATAGCTTGGGGGAAAGCACATTGCTTCTATTTGAACAGCACTGAGGGTTGTTCAATTTATTACATGGTTCAGCATCCTATTTGTTCTCTCTGGGACTCATCACCTTCTCACTGTACCCATTCTCCTTAACTACCAGAGGATGGAATGACTTCTGGAGAGTACTACTCTATCAGATGTGACTGTAATCTCTTCTGCCTTTTAAGTAGGAAGCTGGTTGGCAGAGTTTGGAAATTGCTGAACAGAGGCTTTCAGCTTTTGGAGTTTCTCCTTCTTCCCTGTAGGATGTCAGAACAGAATATTTTTAACTTGTTTAACTATCAAATGGACCATAGACCTGACCATTCATCAGAATCGGTTACCAGTTACCTGGCATTCATTACCCAAACTGTCTTTCTGGCCAGGCTTTCCAAAGAAGTGGACTTGGTATAGCCATGGAGGGAATAAGTGCTCAGTGTACCCTGGGGAGGGTTCACATACACAGGCCTGTGGGCAAAGCGGGTGGGGCAACAGGGAGCCAGGATCCCCCATTCATTCATCTTTCATTCATTCAACAAATATTTATGGAGCACTTACTCTATGCTAGCGACTATGTCTTTCTGCAAAACAGCAATAGCAAGACAACAAACCAACAAAAGCCTTGTGTCTCGGAGTTTACTTTCTAGTGGGAGAGATAGATAAGAAACATGATATACAAATAAATTACATGGCTCGTTATTTAGTGATGGATGCTACGGAGAAAAATAAAGGAGGAAAGGGAGGAGGGAGTGTATAGGTATGCATGTGCATGTGTGTGGGTGTTGTGGCAAGTTTAGACAGGCTGACTAGGGAAGACCTTACTGAGAAGATGATTTTTTGAGTGAGGACCAGAAGGAAGTAAGGGCGGGAGCCATATAATTTCTGAGACTGGAGGATGCTAAGCAGTAGAACAGTAAACCCAAAGGTGCTGAGGTCAGACTGCACCTGGCCTGTGTGAAGACTGGTGATGAGGCCAGTGGACGCAGATAGGAGGAAGCTACGGGGTGAAGAGTCAGAGAGAAGGTTGGAGGAGACACAACAGGGGTCAGATTGTTCAGAATCTTATAAGTAAGGACTTTCATTTTTACCTAGAGATAGACGGCGGCCACTGAAAGGTTGAATGGAGGAGTGGTGGCCTCATCTCCGGTTTGTTTGAAGTGGACTGTGTTGAGAATAAACCGAAGCGGGGTGGGCAGAAGCAGGGAGATGAGCCAGGAGACAAGTGCAGTAATCCAGCTGAATTTGTCAGGGAAATGAGTGGGGGTTTATAGGCTGTTTACAGTCTGTAAAATATCCTTTACAAGCCGAGTTCCAAGTACCAGAGCCAAAAATTGCCTAAGCACGTCATTGTTTACCCAGAATCAGGCTGGCACAGACAAGCAGGTGGAAAACTCTTCCAAGTACAAGCGCATAAAACGGCAAGTTGCCCTGCTTCTTGGCCCAGATCTCCCATAAAGGAATCTTGTGTTTACATTGCTGGAGGTTTGTGGTTCCTTCCCATAACTGCTTTAAAAGAACCACTATTACTAAAACAGTAATTGACTTATTACATTTCTGTAGGAACTTTGCCCATTCCAACAATTAATTCAAAGTTTATAGGAAACTAAAAAGCTCTTTCATATACTGGATTGGATCCTGGAACAGAAAAAGGACATTAATTAAAAAAACTAGTGAAATCTGAATAAAGTCCTGTTTAGTTAATAGTATTATACTAATGTTAATTACTTAGCTTGATTAAATATACTACAGTTAATGTGATCAATATAACATGTTAATGTTAGAACAAGCTGGGTGAAGGGAAATGTTCAAACTTCCTACACTATCTTTGCAATGTTTCTGTAAATTTAAAATTATTCCAAAATGAAAAGTTTATTTTAAGAAACCCTCTGAAAGGCAAAAGAAATTGCACATGTCAACATTTTGAAAATTTTTTTTTTATCAGAGAATAAGTTGATCAACACATATATTCTGCATTCTTAAGAATTTTTTATCCATTTTTTTTTTTTGAGATGGAATCTTGCTTTGTTACCCAGGCTGGAGTCCAGTGGCACAATCTCAACTCACTGCAGCCTCCACCTCCCTGACTCAAGTGATTCTCATACCTCGACCTCCCAAGTAGCTGGGATTACAGCCTGCCACCATGCCCAGCTAATTTTTGAATTTTCAGTAGAGGCGAGGTTTCACCATGTTGGCCAGGCTGGTCTTGAACTCCTGACCTTAGGCGATCTACCCGCCTCGGCCTCCAAAAGTGCTGGGATTACAGGCGTGAGCCACCGCATCCAGCCTATCCACCCTTAAAAATATTATTACCCCCCATACAGTTAGAAAATAATCTTTTTTCATTATTTCATTTAGATTAAGCTGCATTTCAAATCCTTCACTTGCCTCCTGCATTAAACGTACATGTTTCACTTATGCTCTCAGAGATCTATTCTGCCTGATAATTAGATACTTTAAAAAACTAGTATTTAGCAGTGCAAACCCTTGTCTGTTATTGATTTCCTTTCTTCTTGCCTTTCTCCCATGCTCTATATCTTCATTCTTGCTATGCATCGTATCTACAACTGAATGCAACTGGCCCATATACTATGTCCCCATTTTCTTCTTTCCTAAACCTAAATATGACCTTTATTTGTTTACTGTTCTGAGGCTTTGGGGAAAGAAATTTGCCGCTGTGTTAAAAGAAAAAATCTGTTGCTGGGTGTGGTGGCTCATGCTTGTGATTCCAGCACTTGGGGAGGCTGATGTGAGAGGAAAACTCGAGGCCAGGAGTTCAAGATCAACATGGGCAACATATTGAGACCTGTCTTTACAAAAAATTTAAAAAATTAGCTGGAACTGGTGGTGTGAATGTGCAGTCTGGGCTACTCAGGAGGTTGAGGTGGGAGGATCACTTGAGCTCCAGAGTTTGAGGCTGCAGTGAGCTATGATCATGCCACTACACTCCAGCTTGTGTGACAGAGCAAACCCTTGTCTGAGGAAAGATAAAAAGTCTGATTTTCTCAATGTCTGATTGTTTAAGCCAGAAATAATTAATGCAAATGTCTCCAGGGATAAGGCAAGTGTAAAAGTATAAGGCAATCTAGGGTAATAGATACAAACACACTGGCATAGCCTACTCGGGCTTAAGATGGTTCTGATTCTGATTATTCCTGGAAGGTTGTACCCTTCCTAGAACCTGAATGGAAGATTTCAGTCTATTTAGAAAAGGTGCTATATGAATTCAGGTTATGGTTTAGTCAGGTAATGTGGGAAAAATGTGAGCAGTTGCAGTTTGAAGAATATAGTAACCAGACGGAAGTCAAAATTTACGTTTCTACGAAAGGCAGACAAAAGACTGATGAGATTTTAGCCCTGTAGTGAATCACACAATGATACTGTGGGCTCCTCAAGTGTATCTCTTAGTCACTAGGCAGGAGAGCATTTAAATCATCATAGAAACATGACAATCACAACTTTATCAAAAAACCGGTAGAAGGATCTCACTTCCTAAGCCTTCTAACACATTAGGATAGGAAAGTTCTTTCTGATATCTGTCTACTTCAAATTTCCACTGCTATGAATTAAGTCCGTGGTAGATAGTTAGCTTAATATAAGCAGGCTAATATTACTAATGTTCTACGGAAGTTTTAATGAAATGTTTAAGATGCAAAGGATGAGACCGAATTACTAACTTGAATGAAGCAGACAAAGTCAGGACCACATGTACACGCAAAACCCGAGGAGATGGAGAGTATAGTGGCAGGACTGGCTCTCTCCTTTATCCTGGGTGTCCCAGGCATGAACAGAGTCACCCTCTGAACACAATAAGTAATGCACCTATGACTTGCTGAACATATCTTCTACAGGGATCTGGAACAGCTCATCCAGGAACACTGCCTGCATCCTCTGGCCTCTCCTACCATGCCCTTGGCAAGCCTTTTCTCAGAGCTCTGCAGCCACAGACACTATCTAGGCAATGGCATCATCTTTCAGAGACTATAAAACCAAGGACACTGATGATACTCCTCCACAGTGCAAGACAACCAACTCTCGATTTCTGAAAGGCTGGAGAAGTGGGCTGGTGTGAACGCCCAGCCTTGATGCATTTCCCTCATATCCTCTGCTAAGAGAAGGTTAAATTGCTAAGATAAATCCACCCTATCCAATCTTAGTCCTGCTTTAGCACACTCTATTCGGTGGAGAAAGGTTATAGTAACACCATTGAATGGAACCAACCCAGTGCAATAGTCTTTTCTATGCCAAAAGAGAGGTATTTTAAATTTGAGACCTGGGGCTGTTCAGCTCTTTCCATTTTACTTCCACTGAATAGAAGTGTTTAGAGGTGGAAAGGTTGGTTGGTGCTTATTTAAAGAATCAGTATGGCTGCATGTGCCACAGTTCTGTATATTATGGAAATGCATTTCTTCGTGATTCTGCACAGCACAGCCTGGTTAGGAAGATAGCCAAGCCCCTCATTGCCTTGTACTTGCCTATACCAATAGCAACAAGGCTGTGCAACAGGACAGAGGCTTTTTATCACAGATATCAGGTACCCATATTTACACACTTGTGTGACAGATACGTTAATTCTCTACAAACGCTGATGGTGATTCCCCTAATTTCAAATAAAAATATTTTCTAGGTGTATTTTAAAAATTCCTGGCCGGGTATGGTGGATGACATCTGTAATCCCAGCACTTTGGGAGGCCAAGGTGGGAGCATCACCTGAGGTCAACAGTTCAAGACCAGCCTGGCCAACATGGAGAAACCCCGTTTCTACTAAAAATACAAAAATTAGCTGGGTGTCCTGGCATGCATCTGTAATATCAGCTACTCATGAGGCTGAGGTAGGAGAATCTCGCTTGAACTTGGGAGGCAGAGTGAGCCGAGAGCACAACACTGCACTCTAGCCTGGGAGGCTGAGGCAGGATAATCGCTTGAACCCGGCGGCAGAGCTTGCAGTGAGCCAAGATCAAGCCACTGCACTCCAGCCTGGGAGACACAGCGAGACTCCATCTCAAAAGCAAAGCAAAGCAAAGCAAAGGAAAACAAAACAAAACAAAACAAAACAAAACAAAACAAAACAAAACAAAACAACCAAAAAATCATCTGGGGAATCAACAGTGGTCAGTAATTCTGGGTTAGGCTATCAACTTTACAGAGGAAATCTAGTAATTGTTAAAAAGAGGTTGAACATTCATTATTGAGATGATTTAAATGAATGCTGTTTGGCTGGAGGGTAAAAGTGAAGGTGTTAGCAGTCCTTCTCACCACCTGAGGCTACAGGGGAGGAATACAGTCTCACAGGTAGGCGGCGCAGGTTTCATGCAACCTTTTCTCACCTCCCCCCAGGCGGCAGGTGGGGGCTCCACTGGAGGGTAGTATTTAGGCACGTCCCAGGCCACTGCAGCCATGAACCATTTGAAGTCCTTGCACTTGAGCTGCTTGCGCAGCTCCTTTTGGGCAGAGATGTCCCCCGTGGAGAGATGCCTGTACTCTGGTCGCCGCTGGTAAATGTACTCGGCAAATTCATCCATCCAGGTCTCAGCTACCCGCTTCAGGTTCTATACAGCAGAAAAAAAGAAAATTATTTATCAGCTTATTTATTCAAAGGGTGTTTTTTTGTTGCACCAGAAATTAAAAAAAGGAAAGGAAAAGCTAGCAGACAACCTCAAGCAGCCCTGGTTGGTGGTTTAGGAGCAATGGGAGTTTTCATAACTGCAAGGGGTTTGATACAATTAGCCTGTGGCTTTGCACACATTTCTGCTTCTGGCATGGGGTTCAATTGCCAATTTGGTAATTAGTTTATCAGAGCCAGTAAAGATTCAGCTCACTATTATATCAGCTTTCTTATTCCCCCTGTTATTTCATGATTATACATTTTTTATTTTTTACGTAAAACTAAAGGTGTTGAAACTGGAGAGAATGAAGGTCCTCTTAGGCACGAAATTGCTTAAAGCATTTCCAGAAACAAGAATCTTGGAAAGAATGAGGACAAACAAGCTATTATTCTTTCCCCCCAACTTTAGAGAGATAACTGAGCATTATTACATTTACAACTGTGTGTTCTGAAATTTTACGCGTGCCACACAGATACCAATCAGAATTGAGCAGTTTACTGCATGATGAAGTGGGGCTAAAGGAAGCACCAAGTAGCCAGTCCTGTCCACAGATGCGTCCCTGGGGTGAAGGAAGCGGAAGGTTGGTGGTGGGGAATAAGCGTGGATCTTAGGTGTGGGAGAGATCTTAGGTGTGGGGAATAAGCATGGATCTTGTGTGGATCTTAGGGTTAGCAGGGTGTGTGGATTCAGTGTAGGAAGCTCAGCCCTTTTGTCAGTTTTGGAACTGACCAAGTTACACACCCACGCTGTGTATCAGATTCCTCACCTGAAAATGGCAACAGTAATACATACCTGCATCATGGGGGTGGCTGTAGGATTAAGTAAGGCAACACCTGTAAAGCGCTTAGAATAAGTACCTGGCACATAATAGGCACCACAAATAGTAGAGCTATTATTAGCAGTAAAATGAGTGCAGGATTGGAAATTGGAGAGCCTGGGTGTTGGGCTAGCCACATGTTAATGGAACTGTTCCTGTGGCTTTTAGGAAAGGGATTAGCTGAGATGAGATGCTCTCTGATGGGCCTTCAAGCTCTTGGTGCTAAAGAGTAGAGAGAGCGACTGCATTTGTGTAGAAGATGCCAGTTTTGACGCCTCCAGCTTCAATGTGCTGCAGCACATTTTCATAGGCTGGTGGTGTCCCATAGTCTCTGCTTCTTGTGTCCTGCTCAGGTTCTTATTTCAAGTGCTCGGTTGGTGTGAGCATTGACCCACTCCTGTTTCTCACTTGCACTTAGAAGATAAAATGAGTGCAATGGCCAGGAACATTAATGAGATCTGGACAGAGGTGACTGAAGTAAAAGCTAGTGACATTTAGGAAAAGTGCTTTCTCTTAAAAATGACGACAGAATCCTAATTCAGGCCTGGAACTCTGCCCAGAGGTCTGCTGGATTTGGAGGCATCATCACTGATACCTCATTCCTAATGAGACCATGCATTTCTTCCTCCACTCCACTCATTCCGTGTGTTCAGTGTCTCCCAGTGGGCCTCTCTTGTCTGACCTTGTCCCTGCTCCTCACTGTCTGTGGACTCCTTGGGTGCTTTTGCTGGATGGTGGGCACCAAGAAGGGCTCTGTTAACACAGCAAGATGCAGAAAAGAGACAGAGCCACAAAGAAAGCTCTGATTTCTCAGTCCCTCTGTGTTCCTTTCTTTTTAAGATGCCTCGTGCATAGATAGGAAGATAGGAAAATGACCTTGAAAGTGTGAGAATTGTTCCCTGAGGGATTATTATCTGCCATTGCTATGCACCCTACCATCCCATCAGCATTGCCTGGCCCGTGACGCTTTCTGCTCCTTGGACTCCAGTTTTGCCTTAACAGATAAGCAGAGTCAACATGGTTTTGTAATATTCTAGTCCTTGCCACCAATTCAGAATCGCCTGATTCATCTGGGGACCAGAAAGGAAACAGAGGATGTCCTGAGAGTCCTGCTCTGGGATGGCACTGTGTACTACATATATACATAAAATCTCAATGTGAGTCTGTAATATCATCTTACTATTTTCATTTCATTTTGACAAACATTCTGTATGAAATGCATTCTATTTCTCTTGCCCTCAGGCCAAATTTTTCAATGAGGATTAGAATGAAAAAAATTAGTTATATTCAAAATTGATTTTAGGCTGTAGTTCCACTCTTTCCCCCTAAATTGCAATATTAAATAAAGTGGAAATATTTAATTTTTATCAATTTACACCTCTCTGGTAAGTGAAAATGAATACAGTTAGGGGAACAGCAAAAAGCAGAAGCAAATGACCTAGGAATAATGAGAAAGTGATTTTCTTGAGAAAAAACATGGCTTTAAAATTCTGGTAGCTTGCAAAAACGATCTGTCATTAAGGACTCTGTTTTGACTTGAATAAGTAAGCACTTTTAGACTATACATGCCATGAAGTTAGGGATAGATCTGTTTTTTCCTTAAAAGGCCTAGCATCTTGTGTGGTTCCAGAAACATGTGTGTGCTCATCTGGGCAAGCTAATTATTGAATTAATGAAAGACCATATGATGAAATGAATGTGAACAAATTCATAGTGTGCATAAGTATCTATTGATAAAAGGGCTGAAATGGGAACAATTAAAAACAAGTGCTGTTGCTAAATGGTGGATTTTTGTTGCTTTGGGTTTTTGAAATAGGTATGGCAATTATTGCAAAACTCACAGAGGAACTAACTCCGGTGCAGTCAACGGAAAGTGGCTCAGAGGATCATGATAAATGCTAACCGGAATAGGCAACACCAAAAGTAAAAGAGGCAGGAGTCAGCATGTTGGAAAGCTGTCATCAAAGGTCAAGTAGGCTCTAGTATAGTTAACTAGGGAACTAGCCAGGTAGCTCTGCATCATCATGTCCTTTTCGAGTTGAAAGACACTAGGTGTGCTGATTTCTCAAACTTTCCAAAGTGGCCAGGCACGGTGGCTCATGTTTGTAATCTCAGCACACCTGAGATTACAAGGCTGAGGCAGGTGATCACCTAAGGTCAGGAGTTCCAGACCAGCGTGGCCAACATGGTGAAACCACGTCTCTACTAAACACACACACACACACACACACACACACACACACACACACACACACATACAATTAGCCAGGTGTGGTGGCAGACACCTGTAATTCTAGCTACTTGGAAGGCTGAGGCAGGAGAATCACTTAAACCTGGGAGGCGGAGCTTGCAGTGAGCTGAGATCATGCCACAGCACTCCAGCCTGGGCAACAAAAGTGAAACTGTCTAAAAACAAACAAACAAATAACAAACAACTCCCCAGAAAACCACTCCAAAGCAAGCAGTGGGATCATGAACATATTCCAAGGATCATGTGAATTCATCAGTTCCTTTTTTTGTAGTTTTACAATAGGTAGTAAAACAGAAACAACATAATAATTGCAAAGATGGCAATAGCAAGTTTCCCTCTAGCTATGACTGTTACATAAACATTTAAACATAAATAAAACATTGTGACCATTCTCTAATGTCCCCACTGGCTTATAGATGCTCTGTTGGATTATAGACGCTTTTGGATTATAGATGCTCTGTTCTCTGGAATTTCCTATCAGGAGGGAAGCTTACTAAAGTGTCAATTATTATATTCAAGGAATAGCCCTCATTCCTCAACCATCCAGGTTGCTGGCCAAATAAAATATTTCTAAGTTCATTATTCTGGAAATAATGAAACATTGTGTTAATTTGTCATTGAGATCATAAACCAGTACTTAGTTTTTGGGAAAACATTGGTACCACAGCTGCAAAAAATTACAAACAGTTCCAAAAAGATAGTTTCATTGTCTGTTATAGATTGCAGAATAAATTGACCCACTCCAGGAAATAGTACAATCATATACTCATTGGATTTCATTGGGGTGTTTATACATGAGCACGCATACCATACGTTCACATACACAGAGATAGTGAAGTAGGAGCAAAGCAATATTTCTCAAACACTTATGGCTCTGTAAACGTGCAGAATCATGAAATGGAAACATCCCAATAACAGCTTGTACCAGAATTGGTAAAAGAGAAAATAAATCAATCCGAGCAGTCCTATCTTTCTCTGAGATTAAATGAACATTGGTGGAGGTGCTAAGATTTTTAAAAAAAGGATCAAGGAGAATGAAATGTGGGACTGTGTTAAAGAAACTTCTCTTCCTGGGTCCGTGAGGGCCGTGGTTTCAAGTGAGGGAATTTCCTGGCTCCCTGCCTCAGGCGACTAGGGCTCTTTGAGCACCTCCTCCACGTGGGTTAGGTAAAGTTCTTTATCTATCTTCTAGCTAGGTAGGGCTTTTGTCCTCCAAATTCCCTCCAGAGCTCGTGGAGGAGGGGCCTCTGTGACTCAGGGTTGTAAAATAAGTAGCCAATCCGGTATCACAGTCAAAGATCAATCAATCCAGAGGAAGTTTGAAAGAACTCCTCTCATTGGATGAGAACATGAATGGGGAGGGAATATTATGCAGCCATCAAAAACGATGAGTTCGCATCCTTTGTAGGGACATGGATGAACCTGGAAGCCATCATTCTCAGCAAACTGACACAAGAACAGAAAACCAAACACCGCATATTCTCACTCATAGGCGGGTGTTGAACAATGAGAACACATGGACACAGGGAGGGGAGCATCTCACACAGGGGTCATTTGGGGGGAAAA
>PVKV010018308.1:0-45228 GCA_004027835.1 Alouatta palliata
AATCAAATGAATGGCAGCTCTGCCTTCCCGGAGCTCCAATTGCCAGCTAAAATGGCACCGGGACCCATGTATTTTGTATGGGGAACCGCTGCGCCGGGGCACCGCTCCAAATGGCGGTGGCGAAAACAGCCGAGCCGGCGAAAACAGCTGTGCTGGCGACCCGTGGGCCTCCTCCCCCTGGGAATCTCCTGGTCTGTGGGCAATAAAAATCCGTCTGGGAATGTGGCATCCACTCACCCTCCACGCTTTCACTGGGAGCTGCAATCCTCAGCTGCTCCTAATCGGCCATCTTGGATCTCTCTCCTCGATATTTTTTTTTTTAAAAGTAATTTAATACCCACATTTATAAATTAAATAATTTATAATTTTATCTTTCTCTGTTATCTGGCTTTGAAATTATGATTATACTCACTTCATAAAATGAGCAGAGCAGCTTTTTACAACTCACCTGTTAAACATTCTTGGCCCATATACTTTCGGAAGGAGAAATCTTTGGCTGTTTTATTGTTCACTTATTTGTTCAAGTTTTATTTTTATTTTTCTTATTTTATCAAATTTGGCACTTTGCATTCTTCTAAAAGTCATCATTTTTTATGGCTGCATAGTATTCCATGGTGTATGTGTGCCACATTTTCCTTGTCCTGTCTATCATCCATGGGCATTTGGGTTGGTTGCAGGTCTTTGCTATTGTAAACAGTGCTGCAATGAACATATGTGTGCATGTGTCTTTATAATAGAATGATTTGCAATCCTTTGGGTATATACCCAGTAATGAGATTGCTGGATCAAATTGAATTTCTATTTCTAGGTGCTTGAGGAATCAGCACACTGTCTTCCACAATGGTTGAACTAATTTACACTCCCACCAACAGTGTAAAAGTGTTTCTATTTCTCCACATCCTCTCCAGCATCTGTTGTCTCCAGATTTTTTAATGATCACCATTCTAACTGGTGTGAGATGGTAGCTCTATGTGATTTTGATTTGCATTTCTCTAATGACAAGTGATGATAAGCATTTTTTCATATGTTTGTTGGCCTCATAAATGTCTTCTTTTGAAAAGTGTCTCTATTAAAAAAAAAATGAAAAGTGTCTGTTCTTAACCTTTGCCCACTTTTGAATGAGTTTGTTTGTTTGTTTTCTTGTAAATCTGTTTTAGTTCTTTATAGATTCTGGATATTAGCCCTTTCTCAGGTGGGTAGATTGCAAAAATTTTTTCTCATTCTGTTAGTTGCCAGTTCACGCTAATGATCGTTTCTTTTGCTGTGCAGAAGCTCTGAAGTTTAATTAGATCCCATTTGTCTCTTTTGGCTTTTGCTGCCAATGCTTTTGGTGTTTTAGTCATGAAGTCCTTGCCTATGCCTATGTCCTGAATGGCTTTGCCTAGGTTTTCTTCTAGGGTTTTTATTGTGTTAGATCCTGTGTTTAAGTCTTTAATCCATCTGGAGTTAATTTTAGTGTAAGATGTCAGGAAGGGGTCTGGTTTCTGCTTTCTAAACATGGCTAGCCAGTTTTCCCAATACCATTTATTTAACAGGGAATCCTTTCCCTATTGCTTGTTTTTGTCTGGTTTGTCAAAGATCAGATAGCTGTAGATGTGTAGCATTGCCTCTGAGGCCTCTGTTCTGTTCTATTGGTCTACATCTCTGTTTTGATACCAGTTCCATGCTGTTTTGATACTGTAGCCTTGTAGTGTAGTTCGAAGTCAGGTACATGATGCCTCGATCTTTGTTCTTTTTGTTTAGAATTGTCTTGGCTATGTGGGCTCTCTTATGGTTCCATATGAAGTTTAAGGTGGGTTTTTTTCCAGCTCTGTGAAGAAGGTCAAAGGTAGCTTGATGAAGATAGTATTGAATCTATAAATTACTTTGGGCAGTATGGCCCTTTTCACAATATTGATTCTTCCTAACCATGAGCATGGAATGTTTCTCCATCTGTTTGTGTCCTTTCTTATTTCCTTGAGCAGTGGTTTGTAGTTCTCCTTGAAGATGTCCTTTACATCCTTTGTAAGGTGTATTTCTAGGTATTTCATTCTCTTTTTGTAGCAATTGTGAATGGCAGTTCATTCTTGATTTGGCTCTCTTTAAGTCTATTATTGGTGTATAGCAAAGCTTGTGATTTCTCCACACTGATTTTGTATCCTGAGACTTTGCTGAAGTTGTTTATCAGTTTAAGGAGATTTTGGGCTGAGACAATGGGGTCTTCTAGATATACAATCATGTCATCTGCAAATAGAGACAATTTGACTTCCTCCTTTTGTAGTTGAATAGGCTTTATTTCTTTTTCCTGCCTGATTGCTCTGACTAGAACTTCCAATACTATATTGAATATAAGCGGTGAGAGAGGGCGTGCTTGTATAGTGGCAGATTTCAAAGGGAATGCTTCCAGTTTTTGCCCATTTAGTATGATATTGGCTGTGAGTTTGTCATAAATAGCTTTTATTATTTTGAGATACATTCCATCAATACCTAGTTTATTGAGAGTTTTTAGCATAAAGGGCTGCTGAATTTTGTTGAAAGCCTTCTCTGCATCTATTGAGATGATCATGTGGTTTCTGTCTTTGGTTTTGTTTATGTGGTGGATTACATTTATATACTTGTGTATGTTTAACCAGCCTTGTATCCCCAGAATGAAGCCTACTTGATCATAGTGATAAGCTTTTTGGTGTGCTATTGCAATCAGTTTGCCAGTATTTTATTGAATATTTTTGCCTCTATGTTCATCATGGATATTGGTCTGAAGTTTTCTTTTCTTGTTGAGTCTCTGCCAGGTTTTGATATCAAGATGATGTTGGTCTCATAAAATGATTTGTGAAGGAGTCTCTCTTTTTGTATTGTTTGGAATAGTTTCAGAGGGAGTGTTACCAGCTCCTCTTTGTATGTCTGGTAGAATTTGGCTGTAAACTCATTTGGACCTGGGATTTTTTTTGTTGGCAGGCTATTAATTGCTGCCTCAGTTTCAGCCCTTGTTATTTGTCTATTCACAGTTTCAATTTCTTCCTGGTTTAGTCTTGGGAGGGTGTAAGTGTCCAGGAATTCATCCATTTCTTGCAGGTTTACTGGTTTATGTGCATAGAGTTGTTTGTAGTACTCTCTGATGGTAGTTTGTATTTTTGTGGAATTGGTGATGAAATCTGCTTTATCGTTTTTTATTGTATCCATTTGATTCTTCTCTCTTTTCTTTTTTATTAATCTGGCTAGTGACCTGTCTATTTTGTTGATCTTTTCGAAAAACCAGCTCCTGGATTTATTGATTTTTTGAAGGGTTTTTCGTGTCTCTATCTCCTTCAGTTCTTCTCTGATCTTAGTTATTTCTTGTCTTCTGCTAGCTTTTGAGTTTTTTTGATCTTGCTCCTCTAGCTCTTTCAATTTTGATGATAGGGTGTCAATTTTAGATCTCTGCTTGCTTCTCATGTGGGCATTTATTGCTATATATTTTCCTCTAGACACTGCTTTAAATGTGTCCCAGAGATTCTGGTACATTGTGTCTTCATTCTTGTTGGTTTCAAAGAACATCTTTATTTCTGCCTTCATTTCATTGTTTGTCCAGTCAACATTCAAGAGCCAGTTGTTCAGTTTCCATGAAGTTGTGTGGTTCTGAGTTGGTTTCTTAATCCTGAGTTCTAATTTGATTGCACTGTGGTCTGAGAGACTGTTATGATTTCCATTCTTTTGCATTTGCTGAGGGGTGATTTACTTCCAATTATGTGGTCAATTTTAGAGTAGGTGTGATGTGGTGCTGAGAAGAATGTATATTCTGTTGATTTGGAGTGGAGAGTTCTATAGATATCTATTAGGTTTGCTTGGTACAGATCTGAGTTCAAGTCCTGGATATCCTTGTTAATTTTCTGTCTTGTTGAACTAAATTGGCAGTGGAGTGTTAAAGTCTCCCACTATTACTGTGTGAGAGTCTAAGTCTCTTTGTAGGTCGCTAAGAACTTGCTTTATGTATCTGGGTGCTCCTGTATTGGGTGCATATATAGTTAGGATAGTTAGCTCTTCTTGTTGGATTGATCCTTTTACCATTATGTAATGTCCTTCTTTGTCTCTTTTGATCTTTGTTGGTTTAAAGTCTATTTTATCAGAGACTAGGATTGCAACTCCTGCTTTTGTTTGCTCTCCATTTGCTTGGTAAATCTACCTCCATCTTTCTTTTGAGCCTATGTGTATCCTTGCGTGTGAGATGGGTTTCCTAGATACAGCACATCAGTGAGTTTTGACATTTTATCCAATTTGCCTGTCTGTGTCTTTTGATTGGGGCATTAAGCCCATTTACATTTAAGGTTAATATTGTTATGTGTGAATTTGATCCTGCCATTTTGATGCTAGCTGGTTGTTTTGCCTGCTAGTTGATGCAGTTTCTTCATTGTGCCAATGGTCTTTACTATTTGGTACGTTTTTGGAGTGGCTGGTACTGGTTCCTTTCTATATTTAGTTCTTCTTTCAGGAGCTCTTGTAAGGCAGGCCTGGTGGTGATGAAATCTCTGAGCAATTGCTTGTTAGTAAAGGATTTTATTTCTCCTTCACTTATGAAGCTTAGTTTGGCTGGATGTGAAATTCTGGGTTGAAAGTTCTTTTCTTGAAGGATGTTGAATATTGGCCCCCACTCTCTTCTGGCTTGTAGGGTTTCTGCTGAGAGGTCTGCTGTGAGTCTGATGGGCTTCCCTTTGTGGGTGACCCGACCTTTCTCTCTGGCTGCCCTTAGCAGTTTTTCCTTCATTTCAACCCTGGTGAATCTGATGATTATGTGCCTTGGGGTTGCTCTTCTTGAGGAATATCTTTATGGTGTTCTCTGTATTTCCTGGACTTGAATATTGGTGTGCCTTACTAGGTTGGGGAAGTTCTCTTGGATAATATTCTGAAGAGTGTTTTCCAGTTTGGATTCATTCTCTCCGTCACATTCAGGTACACCTATCAAATGTAGATGGGGTCTTTTTACATAATCCCATATTTCTTAGAGGCTTTGTTCATTTCTTTTTACTCTTTTTTCTCTAATCTTGCCTTCTCATGTTATTTCATTGAGTTGATCTTTAATCTCTGATGTCCTTTCTTCTGCTTGGTTGATTCGGCTATTGAAACTTGGATTATGCTTCGTTAAGTTCTCGTGTTGTATTTTCAGTTCCATCAGGTCATTTGTATTCTTCTCTAAGCTGTTTATTCTTGTTAGCATTTCGTGAAATCTTTTTTCAAAGTTCTTAGTTTCTTTGCATTGGGTTAGAACATGTTCCTTTAGGTCAGAGAAGTTTGTTATTATCCACCTTCTGAAGCCTTTTTGTATCAATTCATCAGATTCATTCTCAATCCAGCTTTGTTCCCGTGCTGGTGAGGAGTTGTGATCCCTTCGAGGAGGCGAGGTGTTCTGATTTTGGGTGTTTTCATCATTTTTGTGCTAGTTTCTTCCCATCTTTGTGGATTTATCTACCTGTGGTCTTTGTAGTTGGTGTGTTTTGGACGGGATCTCTGAGTGGACATTCTTTTGTTGATGATAAAGTTATTTCCTTTTGGTTTTTAGTTTTCTTTCTAACAGGCAGGCCCCTCTTCTGTAGGAGGTCCATTCCAGACCCTGCTTGCCTGGGGATCACCTGCAGTGGCTGCAGTACAGTAAGGGTTTCTGCCAGTTTCTTCTGTTATCTTCATTCCAGAAGGATACCCGCCAGATGTCAGCCTGCACTCTCCTTTATGAGGTGTATCTTTCAATATACAGGGGTCAGGGAGCTGCTTGAGGAGACAGTCTGACCCTTATAGGAGCTCAAGTGCTCAACTGTGAGCTCCATTGTTTCATTCAGAGCTGCTGGTCATGTACATTTAAGTCTGCTGCAGTGGAACTCATAACTGCCTTTTTCCCCAGCTGCTCTGTCCTGGGAAGATGGGGCTTTATTTATAAGTTCCTGATGTGCTGCTGCCTTTTTTCAGAGATGTCCTGCCCAGCTAGGAGGTAACCTAGTCAGTCTGCCAGTAGAAGCATTGCTTAGCTGTTTTGGGCTCTGCCCAGTTGCTGTGTGAACTTCCTTGTGGTTTTCTTTATAGAGGTATATTTAGAACAGCCTCAGTAATGGCAGTCTGCCTTGGTAATGCCGGACTGCCTCAGTAATGGCAGATTGCCTAAGTAATGGTGGACTGCTCGGTAATGGCAGACTGCCTTGGTAATGGTGGACACCCTTACCCCACAGAGCTGGACCGTCCAGGTCCAGCTGCACTTGCTGTGAAACTCTCTTTCCAGAGCGTTTCAGATTGCTGGTCTTTTTGGGGGTGGAACCCACCAAACCAGATCACCTGGCTCCCTGTTTCAGCCCCCCATTTTTCAGTTGAATGGGTGGCTCTGTCTCCCAGGCATTCCTAGTGCCAGTTGAAACAGCCACCCAGATTTGTGTGAGTTTTTGTGGGGAGACCCACTGAGCTGGCTGAAACAGCCATGCTGGGAACTCCTGGCACTTTTCAGCCTGGGAATCTCCTGGTCTGTAGTCAGTAAAAACTCGTTTGGAAATGTGGTGATCACTCACCCTCTGTATTGTTCTTGCTGGGAAATGCACTCCAGAACTGTCCCTTTTTGGCCATCTTGGATCTGCCCCAATTTTTAATTTCTTTTTCTTTTTTGGTATTATACAAGTATCAGTGTTCAGTGAGACGTGTACACTAATAACCCAGAAGTTATTTTTTTAAAGCACCCCTTTTCTCCTTTTCCAAGACTTACAAACTAGTAACCCTGAAGTGATCAATAAAGGTATTTGATTGGAATTTAAATAATAGATAGGATGTGGGTAGGTGGAGATGGGAAAGATTTCAGGATTGGTGTTTATGAGACCTAGGTTCTTCTAGGTTTAGATTTTTTTCCCCCTACTTGTGTGATGTTAAGCAAGTCACTTTAACCTTCTCTTTGGGCTTTATTTTCCTTTTTTTTTTTTTTAAGTTAGGGGGTTGGACTGCATGCATCTGACATTTCTCTCATGGATTCAAAGATGAAAGTAATAGGAAATGTGAAAGATAGTGGGTGCTAAGGTGAAACAGTGTGGTGCTAATTTAAAGGAGAAGTGAGATATGATACTTGGGATTATAGAAAACTTTGCTTGGCTAGCAGTTGGAGAACTAGTCCAGGGTATTGAGGATGATCAAAAAAGTGTTTGTGACATGTTTTGGAAATATTAAGGGTAATTTTAGGTGGAAAAGATTGGAATGGGGGAGTATCTGTTAGGACAAATCAATGAGATCCTTTGTGCTTGTATAGTTATAAGTCAGTCAGGGTGGGACACTAAGAATCAACAGAAACAGATAGATTTGAGAACTAGTAGATGCAATGTATGGGAGTGTTTACCCATATATACACAGAAAGGGGGGACAGGGATCAGCTAGAAGAAAAGGGAGGGATCTACAACTGTTGTGTTTAATACTAAGTAGCAAATCATGGAACTATTTCTGAAGGAGTAGCTGGTATGATTGGAATTAGTGTTGGAAAGGGAATGTTAAATGAGATGCTTTCTCACAATGTAGATAAAGTAAATAGAAAATAGTTGGGCAAATAACATCTCTCAACTATTGTTTCTCTTTCCATTGTTTTAATTCCTCTTCCTCACCTTACAAACTCTTTTGTACATGTATAGCTCTTCTGTATCTTGGGAAGAAAATCCTGTTCTTTAAATTATGTGGCTTCTGTATGGAGAAGTCCATTTTTTGCATTACTGGCCAGTTTGGGAGTATTAAGTCCCCCTTCATACTGGTAGGCTTCTTTTCTTCAGACGTCCATGCTTACAGTCTGCCTATATGTTTTCAGTGAAGACTGTCTAATTCTAGACATTCTGGGATGTGTACTTAGAATTATATTCTGTTGATTAGGTAGGAAGCTTCATTTACTCTTGATTGCCTTTAAGAACTATGATGTTTGCATTTACATCAGAATACAAACTACTCAGACAGGAACTTTGTTTTTACTATTCCTTTATTTTCAGCACCCATGTCTGGTATAAAGTGGATACTGAAAATAAATACTTTTTGAATGGATGAGAATGGGAAGCACTGGTACAATCTGAGGCAGATATAGAATGACTCTGAATGGTGGTGTTGATTATAGCTTAATCTGGTTATGGAAGTGATGATTAACAATCTATTGATTTTTGGTCATTAATTTATTTTTAATAAACTTTATTTTTTGAGCTGTTTAACATTTACGGAAAAGTTATGAAGATAGTACAGAGTTAATACAGAATTTCCATATTTCTCCTATTATTTACATTTTACATTAGAATAGTATATTTGTTACAATGAAGAAACCAAAGTCGATACATTATTAACCAACATTCATATTTAATTGAGATTTTCCTTTTTTTAAAATTATACTTTAAGTTCTGGGGTACATGTGTAGAACGTGCAGGTTTGTTACATAGTTATACACGTGCCATGGTGGGTTGCTGCATCCATCACCTGTCATCTACATTAGATATTTCTCCTAATGCTATCCCTCCCCTATCCTTCCACCCTCTGCTATCCCTCCCCTAGCCCCACACCCCAACAGGCTCCAGTGTGTGATGTTCCCCTCCCTGTGTGCATGTGTTCTCATTGTTCAACACCCAGTTAAGAGTGAGAACATGTGGTGTTTGGTTTTCTGTTCTTGTGTCAGTTTGCTGAGAATGATGGTTTCCAGCTTTATGCATGTGCCTGCAAAGGACACGAACTCATCTTTTTTTATGGCTGCATAGTATTTCATGATGTATATGTGACACATTTTCTTTATCCAGTCTATTATTTATGAGCATTTGGGTTGGTTCTAAGTCTTTGCTATTGTGAACAGTGCCACAGTAAACATACGTGTTTATGTGTCTTTATAATAGAATGATTTATAATCCTTTGGGTATATACCCAGTAATGGGATTGCTGGGTTAAATAGTATATCTGGTTCTAGATCCTTTAGGAATCGCCACACTGTCTTCCACAATGGTTGACCTAATTTACATTCCCACTAACAGTGTAAAAGTGCCTATTTCTCCACATCCTCTCCAGCATCTGTTGTCTCCTGATTTTTTAATGATTGCCATTCTAACTGATATGAGATGGTATCTCAATGTGGTTTTGATTTGTATTTCTTTAATTACCAGTGATGATGAGCTTTTATTCACATGCTTGTAGGCTGTATAAATGTCTCCTTTTGAGAAGTGTCTGTTCATATCCTTTGCCAACTTTTTGATGTGGTTGTTTTTTTTTTTCTTGTACATTTGCTAAGTTCTTCACAGATTCTGAATATTAGCCCTTTGTCAGATGGGTAGACTGTAAAAAATTTTCTCCCATTCGTTGGTTGTCATTTCACTCTAATGATAGTTTCTTTTGCTGTGCAGAAGCTCTTTAGTTTAATTAGATCCCATTTGTCAATTTTGGCTTTCGTTGCCATTGCTGTTTTAGTTATGAAGTCCTTGCCTGTGCCTATGTCCTGAATGGTATTGCCCAGGTTTTCTCCTAGGGTTTTTATGGTGTTAGGTCTTATGTTTAAATCTTTAATCCATCTGGAGTTAATTTTTGTATCAGGTGCATGGAAGGGATCCAGTTTCAGCTTTCTGCATATGGCTAGCCAGTTTTCCAAACACCATTTATTAAATAGAGAATCCTTTCCCTATTGCTTGTTTTTGTGAGGTTTGTCAAAGATCAGATGGTTGTAGATGTGTGGTGTTATTTCTGAGGCCTCTGTTCTGTCCCATTGGTCTGTCTCTCTTTTGGTACCAGTAGCATGTTGTTTTGATTACTGTAGCCTTGTAGTATAGCTGGAAGTCAGGTAGTGTGATGCCTCCTGCATTGTTTTGTTTGTTTGTTTGTTTTGCTCAGGATTGTCTTCGGTATGTGGGCTCTTTTTTGGTTACATATGAAGTATAAGGTAGTTTTATCCAATTCTGTGAAGAAAGTCAATGGTAGTTTGATGGGATAGCATTGAATCTACAAATTACTTTGGACAGTATGACCATTTTCACGATACTGATTTTTCTTAACCATGAGCATGGAATGTGTTTCCATCTGTTTGTGTCCTCTCTTATTTCCTTGAGCAGGGTTTGTAGTTCTCCTTGAAGAGGTCCTTCACATCCCTTGTTAGTTGGATTCCTAGGCATTTAATTCTTTTTGTAGCAATTATTAATGGGAGTTCACTCATGATTTGGCTGTTTGTCTGTTATTGGTGCATGGGAATGCTTGTGATTTTTGCACATTGATTTTGTATCCTGAGACTTTGCTGAAGTTGATTATTAGCATAAGAAGATTTTGGGCTGAGATCGTGGGGTCTTCTAAATATGAAATTATGTCTTCTGCAAATAGAGACAATTTGATTTCCTCTTTTTCTAATTAAATACCCTTTATTTATTTTTCTTGCCTGATTTCCCTGGCCAGAACTTCCAATAGTATGTTGAATAGGTGTGGTGAGAGAGAATATCCTTGTCTTGTGCCAGTTTTCAAAGGGAACGCTTCCAGTTTTTGCCCATTCATTATGATACTGTCTGTGGGTTTGTCATAAATAGCTTTTATTATTTTGAGAAATGTTCCATCGATATCTAGTTTATTGAGAGTTTTTCGCATAAAGGGCTGTTGAATTTTGTTGAAGGCCTTCTCTCCATCTATTGAGATAATCATGTGGTTTTTGTCTTTGGTTCTGTTTATGTGATGGATTATGTTTATAGATTTGCATATGTTGAACCATGCATCCCAGGGATGAAGCTGACTTGATTGTGATGGATAAGCTTTTTGATGTACTGTTGGATTCAGTTTGCCAGTATTTTATTGAGGATTTTTACATCAATGTTCATCATGGATATTGGTCTGAAATTTTCTTTTTTAGTTATGTCTCTGCCAAGTTTTGGTATCAGGATGATGTTGGTCTCATAAAACGAGTTAGGGAGGATTCCTTCTTTTTTCTATTGTTTGAAATAGTTTCAGAAGGAATGGTCCCAGTTTCTCTTTGTACCTCTGGTAGAATTTGGCTGTGAACCCATTTGGCCCTGGACTTTTTTTGGTTGGTAGGCTGTTAATTTCTGCCTCAATTTCAGACCTTGTTATTGGTCTATTCAGGGATTCAACTTCTTCCTGGTTTAATCTTGGGAGGGTGTAAATGTCCAGGAATTTGTCCATTTCTTCTTGATTTACTGGCTTATGTGCATAGAGTTATTTGTAGCAATCTGATGGTACTGTGTATTTCTGTGGAATTGGTGGTGATAACCCCTTTATCATTTGTTATTGCATCTATTTGATTCTTCTCTGTCTTCTTTTTTATTAGTCTTGCTAGCAGTCTATCTATTTTGTTGATCTTTTCAAAAAACCAGCTCCTGGATCTATTGATTTTTCGAAGGCTTATTTTTGTCTCTATCTCCTTCAGTTTTGCTCTCATCTTAGAGATCATCTCAATAGATGCAGAGACCTTGCTCCTCTAGTTCTTTTAATCTTGACATTATGATGTGGATTTTAGATCTTTCCTTGTTTCTCTTTTGGGCATTTAGTGCTATAATTTTCCCTGTAGACACTGCTTTAAATGTGTCCCAGAGAATCTGGCACGTTATGTCTTCATTCTCATTGGTTTAAAAGATCATCTTTATTTCTGCTTTCATTTCATTATTTATCCAGTAGTCATTCAGGAACAGGTTGTTCAGTTTCCATGTATTGTGTGGTTTTGAGTGAGTTTCTTAATCCTGAGTTCTAATTTGATTGCACTGTCTTCTGAGAGGCTGTTATGATTTCCATTTGTTTTGCATTTGCTGCGGAGTGATTTACTTCCAATTATATGGTCAATTTTACAATAAGTGTGATGTAGTGCTGCGAGGAATGTATATTCTGTGAGTATGAGGTAGAGAGTTTTGTAGATGTCTAGTAGGTTTGCTTGGTCCAGATCTGAGTTTAAGTTCTGGATATCTTTGTTAATTTTCTGTCTTGTTGATCTGTCTAATATTCACAGCGGGGTGTTAAAGTCTCCACTAATATTGTGTGGGAGTCTAAATCTCTTTGTAGGTTATCAAGAACTTGCTTTATGTATCTGGGTGCTCCTGTATTGGCTACATATATATTTAGGATAGTTAGCTCTTCTTGTTGCATTGATCCCTTTACCATTATGTAATGCTCTTCTTTTTGTCTTTTGATCTTTGTTGATTTAAAGTCTTTTGTCAGAGACTAGGATTGCAACCTCTGCTTTTTTTTTTTTTTTGCTCTCCATTTGCTTAGTAAATCTTCCTCCATCCCTTTTATTTCAGCCTATGTGTATCTTTGCAGGTGAGATGGATGTCCTGAATACAGCACACCCTTGGGTCTTGACTCATTATCCAATTTGCCAGTCTGTGTCTTTTGATTGGGGCATTTAGCCCATTTACACTTAAGGTTAATATTGTTATGTGTGAATTTGCTCCAGCCATTTTGATGCTAGCTGATTGTTTTGCCCGTTAGTTGATGCAGTTTCTTCACAGTGTCAATGGTCTTTACAATTTGGTATGTTTTTGCAGTGTCTGGTAACAGTTTTTTCTTTCCATGTTTAGTACTTCCTTTAGGAGCTTTTGTAAGGCAGGCCTGGTGGTGACAAAATCTCTCAGCAGTTCCTTGTCCATAAAGGATTTTATTTATCCTTCATTTATGAAGCTTAGTTTGACTGGATATGAAATTCTAGGTTGAAAATTCTTTTCTTGAAGGATGTTGAATATTGGCCCCATTCTCTTCTGGCTTGTAAGGTTTCTGCTGAGAGATCTGCTGTGAGTCTGATGGGCTTTCCTTTGTGGGTAACTGGACATTTCTCTCTGGCTGCCCTTAGAATTTTTTCCTTCATTTCAACCCTGGTGAATCTGATGATTATATGTCTTGGTGTTGCTCTTCTTGAGGAATATCTTTGTGGTGTTCTCTGTATATCTGAATGTTGGCCTGCCTTGCTAGACCAGGCAATTCTGGATAATATCCTGAAGAGTGTTTTCCAACTTGGTTCCATTCTTCCCATCACTTTCAGCTACACCAATTAAATGTAGATTTGATCTTTTCACAAAACTCATATCTCTTGAAGGCCTCATTCCTTTTCACTCTTTTTCTCTAATCTTGCTTTCTTGCTGTATTTCATTAAGTTGTTCTTCAATCTCTGATATCCTTTCTTCTGCTTGATTGATTCAGCTATTGAAACTTATGTATGCTTCACGAAGTTCTTGTGATGTGTTTTTCAGCTCCATCAGGTTGTGTATGTTCTTTTCTAAGCTGTTTATTCTAGTTAACATTTCATCTAACTTTTTTTCAAGGTTCTTAGCTTCCTTGTATTGGGTTAGAATATGCTCCTTTAGCTCAGAGAAGTTTGTTATTATCCACCTTCTGAAGCCTGCATCTGTCAATTCATCAAACTGATTATCCAGTTTTATTCTCTTTTGGTGAGGAGTTGTGATCCCTTGGAGGAGAAGAAGCATTCTTGTTTTTAGATATTTCATCCTTTTTGTGCTGTTTTCTTCCCATCTTCATGGATTTGTCTACCTTTAGTCTTTGAAGTTAGTGACCTTGGATGAGGTTGCTGAGTGGACATCCTTTCTATTGATGTTGAACCTATTTCTTTCTGTTTGCTAGTTTTCCTTCTTAGAGTCAGGTCCCTCTGCTTCAGATCTGCTGCAGTTTGCTGGAGGTCCAACTTAGATCCTGTTTGCCTGGGAATCACCTGTGGGGATTGCAGAACAGCAAAGATTGCTGCCTGTTCCTTCCTCTAGTAGCTTTGTTCCAGAAGGGTACCTGCCAGCTGCCAGCCAGAGCTCTCCTGTATGAGGTGTCTCCCAGTCAGGATACTTGGGGGTTAAGGAAACACTTGATGAGGCAGTCTGTCCCTTACCGGAGCTTGAGCACTATGCTGGGAGATACATTGCTCCCTTCAGAGCTATTGGGTAGGGACGTTTAAATCTGCTGAAGCTGAACCCACAACCACCCCTTTTTCCAGGTGCTCTGTACCAAGAAGGTGGGGGCTTTATTTTTAAGTGCCTGACAGGCTACTGCCTTTTTTCGGAGATGCCCTGCCCAGCAAGAAGGAAGTCTAGTGCTAGTCTGCCTGCAGGGGCCTTGCTGAGCTTCTGTGGGCTCCACCCAGTTGCTGTGTACACTTCCTGGTGACTTTGTTTACACAAGTAAGGTTAAAACTGCCTTCCTGAGCCTTAGCAATACTGGACACCCCTCCCCGCGACTGAGCACGAACGTTCCAGGTCAAGCTCAGACTGCTGTGCTGCCTGTGAGAATTTCAAGCCAGTGGATCTTAGCTAGCTGGTCTTCGTCGGGGTGGGACCCACCAAGCCAGATCACTTAGCTCCCTGGCTTCAGCCCCCTTTTTCAGGGGAATGAATGGTTCTGTCTCACTGGTGTTCTAGGCACCACTGAGTTTTGAGAAAAACAAACAAACAAACAAAACTGCTATGGCTAAAACAGCTGCCCAGTTTTGTGCTGGAAATCTGGGTCACTGGTGTTATAGGCACCGGAGGGAACCTCCTGGTTTGTGGGTTGTGAAGACCATGGGAAAAGTGTGGTATCTGAGCTAAAGTGCCAGAGTGTCAGGAAAAGTCCATAATGGCTTCCCTTGGCTATGAGAGGGAGTTCTCTGGCCCCTTGCACTTCCTGGGTGAGGTGACACCCCATCCTGCTTCGGCTCACCCTCCTTGGGCTCCCACTGTCTAACCAGTCCTAATGAGATGAACCTGGTACCTCAATTGGAAATGCAGAGATCACTTGTTTTCTGCAATGCTCTCGCTGGGAACTGTGCACTGGAGCTGTTCCTATTCAGCCATATTGGCGGAAATTGCTGAGATTTTCTTAGTTTTTACCCAATATCTTTTCTGTTTCAGGATGCCATACAGAATACCACATTACATTTGATGTTCATAGCTCCTTGTGTCTGTGACACTTTTCTAGACTTTCTTTGTTTTCAGTGCACTTGACAGTTTTGAGGAAGACTGATAAGGTATTTCGCAGAATGTCTCACATTTGGAATTTTATGATTTTTCTAATGATTAGACTGGGGTTATGATATTTTGGGAGGAAAATCATAGAAATAAAGTGCCATCATCACATTATTTCAGGGATACATATTATCAGTATGACATATCATGGTTTATCAGGTTTCTTCACTGTAAAGTTACTCTTTTGCACATTCTTTCTATACTGTACTCTTTGGAAGGAAGTAATTATGTGCAGTGAACACTTAAGGAGTGGGGAGTTATGCCCCACCTCCTTGAAAGTGAAGTATCTTAATTATTTTGAATACTTCTGAATGTGAGGTTTGTGTCTCCCTATTTATTTACTTATTCAGTCTCTTATTTATATCAGTATTGTATTAGTTTCCAAGGATTGCCGTAACAGAGTGCTACAAATGAGATGGCTTAAAACAATAGAAATTTAATGTCTCACAGTTGTGAAGGTTGGAAGTCTGAAATCAAGGTGTTGGCTCCTTTAAGAGTTTTGTGGGAGAAGTTGTTGCATGCCTCTCTCCTAGAGACTGGGAAAGGTCAGCAATCCTTGATGTTCCTTTGCTTGTAGTTGTATTATTTACAATCTCTGATTTGTCTTCAAATGGCATTCTCTCTCTGTGTATCTCTGTGACCAAATTTCTGTTGTCCTTTAAGGACTCTAGTCATTGAATTGGAGCTAACCCTAATAACCTAATCTTAACTTGGTTACATCTGTAAAAATCCTGTTTCCAAATAAGGTTGCATTCATAGGTACCAGAGGTTAGGACTACAACAAATCATTCAGATTCTTACAAGGGCAGATTCATGGATGTCATAGATATTTTTTTTCATTACTTTTAATTGACACACAATAATTGTTCACACTTATGGGGTGCAGTGTGATATATCCATTCATTTATACAATGGGTAATAATGAAATATGGTAATTAGCATATCCATCACCTCTGACATTTATTGCTTCTTTGTGTGTTGGGAACATTCAAAATTCTCTCTTCTAGCTGTTTTAAAATATACAATGAGCTGGGCACAGTGGCTTGTGCCTATAATCCCAGCCATTTAGGAGGCTGAGGTGGGAGGATTGCTTGAGGGTAGGAGTTTGAGACTAGCCTGGGCAACATAGCAAATCTCATCTCTAAAAATTTTTTAAAGAAATTAGCCAGACATGGTGGCACATCCCTGTAGTCTCAGCTACTTGGAAGCTAATAGGGGAGGATTGGTTGAGTCCAGGAGTTTGAGGCTACAATGAGCTATGATTGTGCTACTGTACTTCAGCCTGGGCAACAAAGTGAGACCCCATATCTTAAAAAATTATATATACATATAAATATATATATTTTTATATATATTGAACTATTGTTAACTATAGTATAGTCACACTACCATGCTATAGAACACTAGAATTTATTCCTTATATCTAGCTGTAATTTTATTATCTTTTAACAAACTTCTTTTTATCCCCCATTCTCTCTCTACGTTTCCTAGTCTCTGATAACCACTGTCTTACTCTCTACTTCGATGAACTCACCCTATTTTTCCAGCATTCAAATGAATGAAAACATGGTATTTATCTTTACGTACCTGGCTTATTATACTTAACACAATGTCCTCCATGCTCATCCATATTGCTGTAAATGACAGGATTTTACTCCTATTGTAGCTGAACAGTATTTTATTGTGATAGATACTGCATTTTTATTCCAGTCATCCATTGATGGATTCTTAAGTTAATTCCATATCTTGGCTACTGTAAATAGTGCTGCAGTAAATATAGGTTTGAAGTTATTTTTCAACATACTGATTTCCTTTGCTTTAGATATATTGCCAGTAGTGAAATTGTGGGATTATGTGGTTACTTTATTTTTTAGTTTTTTGAGGAACCGCTATACTGTTCTTCATAGTGACTGTGTACGGTCTTACCGACAGTGCACAAGAGTTCCTTTTTCTTCATATCCTCACTAGCATTCATTATTTCCTATCTGTTAAATGCCATTTTAACTGGGGTGAGGTGATATTACTTTGTGGTTTTGATTCATATTTCCCTGATTAGTAATGTTGAGCATTTTATCATATACCTGTTGGCCATTTGTGTGTCTTCTTTTGAGAAATGCCTATTCAGATCTTTTGCCTATTAAAATCAGTTTTTTATTGTGGCTTTTTATTTATTTATTTTTTTGGTATTGACTTGTTTGAGCTCCTTATATATTTTGCTTATTAATCCCTTGTCAGATCGATAGTTTGCTTCGTTTTTTCTTCCTTTCTGTGGGCTGTCTCTTCACGTTGTTGATTTTTCATTTACTGGGTAGGAGTTTTTTAGCTTCATATAATCTTATTTGCCCATTTTTGCTTTGGTTGCCTGTGCTTTTGAGGTGTTACCCAGAAAACTCTTTGCCCAGGCCAATGTTCTAGAACATTTCGCCAGTGTTTTCTTCTAGTAGTTTCATGTCTTACATTTAAGTCTGTAATCTATTTTAATTTTAATTTGGTATTTGGCAGAAGATGGGGATTTAGTTTTATTCTTCTGCATATGGACATCCAGTTTTCCAAGCACCATTTATTGCAGAGAGTGTCCTTTCCCCAGTGAGTCTTCTTGGCATGTTTGTAAAAAGTGATTTGGTTGTAAATGCAGGGATTTAAATCTGGGTTCTCTATTCTGTTCCATTGGTCTGTGTGTCTGTTTTCATGCCAGTACCATTCTGTTTTTGTTTTTTTAGTTTTGTAGTATACTTAGACATTAGGTAGTATAATGCCCCTGGCCTTAGTTTTTTTTCCCCCTTGGGTTTCTTTGGTCATGGCTATTTGGGGTATTTTGTGTTTCTATACAAATTATAGGATTGTTTTTGCTATTTCTGCAAAGAATGTCATTGATATTTTGATGGGGAGATGGGAATTGAGTTGAATCTGTAGCGTGTTTTGGGTAGTGTGTCATTTTAACAATATTAGTTCTTCCAAATCATGATAATGGAATGTCTTTCCATTTTTTTGGTTTCCTCTTCAAATTCTTTTATCAGTGTTTCATAGATTTCATTGTAGAGATCTTTCAACTCCTTGATACAATTTATTTTTAAATATTTTATATTCTTTGTAACTACTATAAATAGAATTGCTCTCTTGATTTATCTTCCAGCTTGTTCATTATTGGTGTATAGAAATGCTGCTAGTTATCATATGTTGGTTTTGTATTCTGCAAGTTTACTGAATTTTAAAATTAGCTCTAAGAGTTTCTTTGATGGAGCCTTTAGCTTTTTCTATATATAAAATCATGTTTTCTGCAAACAGATATTTTGAATTCTTCCTCTTCAATTTGGATGTCCTTTATATTTTTTCTTACCTAATTGCTCTGGCTGGGACTTTCAGTGCTATGATGAATAAGACTGGTGAAAGTGGCCATCCTTTTCTTGTTCCAAGGCTTAGTAGAAAAGCTTTCAACTTTTTTTAGTATTCAGTACAATGTTAGCTGTGGGTTTGTCATATATAGCCTTTGTTATTTGGAGGTATTGTCCTTCTATACCCAATTTGTTGAGGGTTTTTTTTTTTTTTTTTTTGAATCCTAAAGGGATATCAAATGCTTTTTGGTATCTATTGAGATTATTATATGATTTTTGTTATTTATTCTTTTTGTGTGATGCGTCACATTTATTGATTTGCATATATTCAGCCATCCTTGCATCCCTGCATTAACTCCTACTTGATTGTGGTGTATAATCTTTTATATGTTTTTGGATTCAGTTTGTTAATATTTTGTTGAGGATTTTAGCATCTATATTCATCAGGGATATTGGCTTATCATTTTCCTTTGTGTTCTGTTCTCATTAGGTTTTGTTATCAGGTAATGCTGGCCTTGTAAATCAGTTTAAAGAATTCCTTTCCCTATAATTTTTTATTTGGAGTAGTTTTAGAAGAATTGGTGTTTGTTCTTCTCCCAAGTTTGATAGAATTCAATTGTGACAGCCATCTGGGCTTTTCTTGGTTGGGAGACTAATTAATTAATGAATTAGAAACAGGATCTTGTTCTGTCACACAGACTGGAGTTCTGTGGTTCAGTCATAGTTTACTGCAGCCTTAAATTCTTGAGCTCCAGTGATCCTCCTGCCTCAGCCTTCTGAGTCATTGGGGCAAGGAAATATCATTGCTGCATTAATCTTGCTACTTGTTATTGGTCTGTTCAGGTTTTCTGTTTCTTTCTGGTTCAATCTTGGTAGGTTGTATGTGTCCAGAAATTTATCTGTTTTCTCCAGGTTTTCCATTTTGCTAGTGTATAGTTGTTCATAATAGTCTCTAATGATTTTTTGTGTTTCTGTGGTATCAGTTATAATATCTTCTTTTTTTGCTTGCTGATTTATTTGAATCTTCTCTCTCTTAGTTATTCTGAACAAAGGTTTTTTGGTTTTGTTTATCCTTTCAAAAACAAATTTTTTGCTTTGTTGATTTTTTAGTCTTTTTTTTTGTTTGTTTATTTCTGCTCTGATCCTATTTCTTTCCTTCTACAAAAAATTTTTTTTTCTAGTTTTTTTTGAGGTGTATAATTAAGTTATTGAAAATCTTTCACTTTTTTATGCAGGCATTTTTTGCTGTAAAATTTCTTCTTTGTACTGCCTTTGCTTTATCTTGTAATTTTTGGTATGTTGTGTTTCTGTTTCATTTGTTTTGAGAACATTTTAAATTTCTTTTAAAATTTTTTCTTTGACTTATTATCATTCAGGAATTTGTTGTTAAATTTTAATGTGTTTGTACAGTTACCAAAATTCCTCTTGTTATTGATGTCTAGTTTTATTCCATTGTGGTCAGAAAAATGTTTGATATGATCTCTACTTTTTTGAATTTGTTGAGACTTGTTTTTTGGCTTATCATATGATTTATCCTGGAGATTGTTACATGTGCTGATGAGAAGATTGTGCATTCTATAGCTGTTGAATGAAATGTTTTATAAATATAAGTGAGTCCATTTGGTCTAAGTGCACTCTAACTTTGAGGTTTCTGTGTTGATTTTCTGTTTCCATGATCTTCCAGTGCTGATATTCGGGTATTAAAGTCCTGGACTATTATTATATTAGAGTCTGTCTCTCCTTTTAGGTTTAATTATATTTGCTTTATGTATCTGAGTCCTTTGGTTTTGGGTGCATATATACTTAAAATTGTTACATCATATTGCTGGTTTAATCTTCTCATCATTTTAAGATAATTTTCATTTTAAAAATAGTTTTTGACTTAAAGTCTATTTTACTTGATATAAATGTTGCTATTCCTCTTATTTTTGGTTTCCGTTTTGTGGAATATCTTTTTCTACCCTTATACTTTCAGTTTATGTGTGCCTTTATTTGTAGACAATATATAGTTGGAGAGTTTTTTTTTTTTTTGACTGAGTCTTCCTCTGTCACCCAGGCTGGAGTTCAGTGGCATGGTCTCAGCTCACTGCAACCTCTACCTTCTGGGTTGAAGCAATTCTCCTGCCTCAGCCTACTGAGTAGCTGGAATTACAAGCACATGCCACCATGCCTGGCTAATTTTTGCATTTTTAGTAAAGGTGGAGTTTAACCATGTTGGTCAGGCTGGTCTTGAACTCCTGTTTTTTTGATTGTTTGTTTTGTTTGTTTTTTCCATTCAGCCAGTCTGTGTCTTTTAATTGAGGAAATATAATCTATATACATTAAAGTTATTGATAAATGGGGACTTACTTTTGTCATTTTAATTGTTTTGTTTGTTTTGTATATCCTTTGTTCTTTTCTTCATCTCTTATTGTTTATTTTTGTGGGTTAGTGGTTTTCTGTAGTGATAAGACTTAATTCCTCTTTTCCACTTGTATATCTGCTGCACCAGTAAGCTTTACCCTTTCATGTGTTGTCATCGCGGTAGTTATTGTTCTTTCTCTTCCTATGTATGACTCCCTCAAGCATTTCTTATAAGGCCAGTCTAATGCTGATGAATTCTCTGTTTTTGCATGTCTGGACGACTTTACTTCTCCTAATTTCTGAAGGATAGCTTTACTTGATATAATATCCTTAGATGCTTGGATGATTTTTTTTTTTCATACTTTGACTATATCTTTGCATTTTCTCCTGACCAGTAAGGTTTTGTGAAGAAGTCCATTGTTACTCCATTGGAGATTTCCCTTATATGTGACTTACTGCTTTCTCTTGCTGATATTAGAATTCTTACTTTGTCTTGGAGTTCTGACAGTTTAACTCTAATTGTTTGATTCTAGGTGTATAGACTTCTGGCAGTTTCCTATACTAGGCTCACTTACCTGTGTATTGAAACAGATTCATCCAGTATTCATTTGGTTGAACTAATATTCATTGAGAGCCTACCATTTACTAGGTATAGAGTACCTGGTAAAAATTCAATAAATATGTGTGGGTTGAATCTATTTGAGGTCTTTTGAGCTCCTGGATCTGCTTGTCCATATCTCTCCCTAGACTTGAGATGTTTTCAGCTATTCTTTTATTAAATTAGTTTTTTCTGCCTTTCCTTGTCTCTTCTCCTGCTGGAACTTCCATAATGTGGATATTTGTCCACTTAATGGTGTCCTAGAAGTCCTAGCCCTTCTTCATGCTATTGAATTTTTTTGCCTGGTTGGATTATGCCAAAAGACCTGTCTTCAAGTTCAGATATCCTTTCTTCGGCCTTTTCTTTCTATCTTTTTGTTGAATATCTCATTAAGATCATGAATTGTTTTCTGGGTTTCACTGAGTTGCCTTGTATCTCTGTGAATTTCCATAAGATTATTACTTTGAATTCCTTTTGCAGTCATTTCATAGTGAATTTCCACAAGATCATTATTTTGATTTTCTTTTCACTGGAATTTGTTACTGGATAATTATTTTGTTTTTTGGGGGGTTGTCCTGTTTCCTTGCTTTTTCATGTCTTTTGTGTTTCTATGTTGATAGCTATGCATCTGCAATCAATTCCTTCAATTTTATGGGAGTAGCTTTTGTAGGGAAAGACTTTTTCCTGTAAATGTGTCCTGTAGTGTTGGTTGGGTAGGGTGTTTTGGCTTTGATTTTGGGTGGGTGCCAACGTGTAGTCTCCATGGGATTTCTTCAGCTATAATTTATGTTAGTGGTGTCTGTGAATGTCTCAGTGGCTTAGACTGTGGGTGTTTGTGGAGGCAGCAGCATGTCTTTACTGAAGCTGGCAGCTGCCAGGTGGGCTGTTTCTCAGGCCTTGAAGGGGGTATGTGCTGGCCTTTATGGCTCTTCTGGTTGTGGGGGTGGGGTTGCCAGTGGTGGTGAATATAGGATGGGCTGGTTCTTGGTCCCTGGGGGTCATGCATGGCAGTTCTGCTAGTCATCTGGGTGGGATCACTGGTGGCTTTCAATGTTTGGTGAGCTATTCCTTTGTCACTGTGGCATGCATGCAATGCATGGACAGCTCTGTTAGTTTAGGGAGCAGGATAAATGATGGCAACTGGCAGCCAGCTGTCCTGTTCCTTGAGTGTTTAGGGTGCTGGGTAAGCTCAGGTGCGATGTGTTTGCTATGCTGCTGGGTTTTGCTGGAGTCATGGTGTTGCAGCCTTTTGTGTGGGTATGGTGGGATGCTGGTGGGGCCCCAGGGATGTGGAGTTACACTCCAGCAGTGGCTTTGTTCTTAAAATAGTGCTGTGATATAGCAGCTTGTGTCCCAGAGGATTGGGATGACCCAGTGTGAGTTCTCTCCCTGGAGAAATCTAAGTGCATAGACTTCTGGCAGCTTTCTATGCTGGGCTCAGTTATCTGTGTATTGAAACAGATTCATCCAGTATTGATTTGGTTTAACTAACATTCATTGAGAGCATACCATTTACTCGATATAGAATCCCTGGTAAGAGTTCAGTAAATATGTGTGAATTATTGAATTTACAGTGCTAGGCACTCTTCTAGGCAGTGGGGATATAACAGGGAACAGAAGAGAAAAAAAATCCCTGCTTTCATGGGGAGCTTGTGTTTTAGTTGGGGAAGCAGACCATAAATAAGAAAATGCATAAAGCACCCCCCCATCTGTGATTTTGCTTTCCATAGTTTCAGTTACCCATGGTCAACCATGGTCTAAAAATATTAAATGGGAAATTCCAGAAATAAACAATTTGTAAGTTTTAAATTCAGGGCCATTCTGAATAGCATGATGAACTCTTCTACTAGCTTGCTTTGCTCTGCCTGGGATGTGAATCATCTTTTTGTCCAGTGAATCTGCGCCTTATATGCTACCTGCCTGTTAGTCAGTCAGTCATCTTGGTTACCAGATCAACTGTTGTGGTAGTGCAGGGCTTGTGTTCAAGCAACCCTCATTTTACTCAATAATTGCTCCAAAGCAGTGATGCTAGCATGTTGGTATAATTGTTCTATTTTATTATTGTGCTTGCTTACAGTGCTTAATTTAGAAATTAAACCATCAAAGATACATATGTATATGAAAAAACATGGTATATGTAGGGTTTGGTACTATCTGCAGTTTCCTTTTTTTTTTTTTTTTTTGAGACGGAGTCTCACTCTGTCACCAGGCTAGAGTGCAGTGGCATGATCTTGGCTCACTGCAACCTCTGCCTCCTGGGTTCAAGAGAGTTTCCTGCTTCAGCCTCCCAAGTAGCTGGGACTATAGGTGTGTGCCACCATGTCCAGCTAATTTTTGTATTTTTAATAGAGACAGGGTTTCACTATGTTGGCCAGGATGGTCTCAATCTCTTGACCTCGTGATCTGCCCACCTCAACCTCCCACAGTGCTGGGATTACAGGTGTGAGCTACCATGCCTGGCCACTATCTGCAGTTTTAGGCATCTACTGGGGCACCCACATATTGCCCATAGATAAGAGGAGACTACTGTAATATGTCAGATGGTAATAGACACTATGGAGGAAAATAGTGCAGAGTAAGAATAGGAAGTGTGGAGAGTTGAGGGTAGGGATGGTTGCTACTTGTAAAAAGGTTATTTAGGTAAGTCCTCACTGATATTGTGTTATTTGAGGAGAGATCTGAGTGAAGTGAGGTAGTGTGAGACATTTGGCTGTCTATAAGAATGTGTTTCAGGCTGAAGAAATTGCAAAAGTAAAGGTTCTATGGTAGGAATGTGGTTAGTGGGTTTCAAGGATATCAGGAGGCCATGGTGGCTGCAGCAGAGTAAGTAGGGGGGATATTGGTAAAAGGTGAGATCAGAGAGGCAGCAGGAATCAGATCATACAAAGCTGTGTATGCCATGTTGACAATTTTGGCTTTTACCTTACATGAGCTGAGAAGCCACTGGAAAGTTTGAGAAGAGGAATGATATAAAGGACTTAGATTTTGAAAGGAATTCCCTGACTGCTATATTGGGAATAGATCTTAGGGAGAGAGATTCTGGGGATGTAACCATAAACAAAATTAGACATTCTCTCAATGATCTCAGCCTTGTGGAACATATAGACTAGCATTAGGCTGAAAAAAAAAAAACCCTCATAAATAAAAGTAAAATTATCATGTGCTAAGTGCAATGAGAGTGCCTTACATGGTACTTCTTTGATTGGAGAGGAATCTGGAAGTGTTTCTCTGGGGAATGTTTAAGCTGAGGGTAACAGATGAATGTGGGTTGTTTAGACAAAATGTGTGCCATGTAGAGCACGTGCTTGTTTTCTTTTGCTCTATCACCTGGATTGTAAATCTAAACTGGCAGTTCTCAAAGTATAGTCCAGTGACCCTTAGAGTGCTCTATGAGATCCTTTTAGAGGAACTTCAAAGCCAAAACTATTTTTATTAACAGACCTAATAGATGTTATTTACCTTATCCACTGTCATTTTTTCATGAGTATACAGAGTTTGAAAATTTAATTGATGTGGTTTGAGATAGCACCTAGTTGAGAAGTTGTCTTATTGAAATTTGGTATCATATCAAAGAAAAATATCTATAATTATCTGGAAATGTTATTGAAATATTTTTCTATTTACCTGTTTGCATGAGACCAGATTTTCTTCATATGTTTTAACCAGAACAACTTACTGTAATAGATTGAATGCAGCAGCAGATATGAGATTTCATCTGTCCTTATTAAGCTAGACATGAAAGAGACTTGCAGCAGTCCACTCTTCTCAGTCATTTGTTTGCTTGTTTTTAAAAATATATGCTTCAGATAGAAAGAGCCAACTTTAAGAGCAACTGAGTCATACCATTTTAGCTGAAACACTTATCAGTCATCACATATGCTTGTATTTCTTTACTACATAATTTTGATTATATATTAACTATTTTTTATTATCCAGTTCCTGTTTGTTCAAGACTCAAGCCATATACTTGGCTTTTACTTTCCACCTTAGATACAACTGTCCTGAATTTCTATATTGCTCAGTTTTTATATTTGTATATTTTCTACTGTCTTATATAGTGCATATGATTATTTTCAATTTTTTCAGTTTTAAAAGGTGAAACATCACTTAAATATGCTGAAGGATACAGATTCTAAGTGTAGAGCTCAATAATTTTTTACTAATATAATCAATGACTAGATCAAAATATGGAATATTTCCAGAATATGAGATATTACACTACATGACTTCTTTTTGTCCTTGCAGTCATATGCTGCTATTCTTTCATCTACCACTGTAGGTCATATACCATGTGCTCTTTTATGGTTGGCTGCTTTCACTCAACATTATTTATTTGAGATTCATCCATATTATTGCACACATTAGTAATTTGTTCTTTTTTTACTGCTGAGTTGCATTCTAATTTGTGAATATACCATAATCTATTTATCATTCTACTGTTGAACGACATTTGGATTGTTTCCAGTATTTGCTATCATGGAATTACTACTATCAACATACTTGTATAATTTTTTTGACTGCCAGAAGCAATCATTTCTGTTGAGTATATCCCCAGGAGTGGAATTTTTGTATCATATATGGGTATATGTATAACTTTTATAGATGTTACCAAACATTTTCCAAAATAGTTTTACTAGTCTATATTTCCATCAGCAATGTAAGAGAGTTTTAATTTTTCCACATCCTTGCCATTTGGTATTGTCTGTTTAATTTTACCATTCTGGTGAGTGTGTAGTGGCATGGAATTATGGGTTTAATTTGCATTTCCAACTGAGTAATGATATTGAGCATTTTTCTTATGTTTGTTGGCCAGTTGGATTTGTACTTTGGTTAAGGCTTTTGTTTTAAACCTTTTAAAAATAGGATTGTCTTTTTTTGTTATTTGTAAGAGTTCTTAATATTTTGAATATGTTTTCATTGGTGAATGTTTGTTTCACAGATATATTCTCTAGTTGGTGTTTACCTTTTCACTCTTTTAATGGTGTATTTTGATCAACAGGAATTCTTAATTTAAATGAACTTTGGTTTACCAATATTGTCTTTTATTGTTTGTGCTTTTCTGGTCTGGCTAAAGGAATCTTTGCTCCAAGGTTATGAAGATACTCTTCTGTGATTTCTTTAAGAACATTTATTGTTTTAGTTTTTACATTAGATCTGTGATCCACCTTGAGTTAATTTTTGTATATGGTTAAAGTAGGGGTCATCTTTTTTTCCTTTGTATCATTCATGTATATTTATTTATACATATATTTACAGTTACTTGCACCAGCACCTCTATTGCAAAGACTATCATTTTTCACACTGAATTGCAGGGGTTCCTTTGTACTAAATCAAGTGGCTATGTATTTATTTGTCTAGTTCCAGACTTTGCTCTCTTCCATTAATCTTAGATAATACTATGCTGTCTTAATTACTCTAGCTTTATAAAAAGTCTTGATGCACAGCCATATGAGTCTGTTTTCTATTTCTTTAGTATTTACTTGTCTACTAGACTTTTGCATTTTCACTTGCATTTTTTATGGAGATGTAAAAAATTTATATGGTCGGTTTCTACACAAAGTGTTTTCTACCCCCAGACCTCCTTATTCTTAGTTTGTTGATAACTTTTTTAAAAAATCATGCATAGGAATTGAAATTTTTCATATGCTTTTTCTGTACCTCTTTAAGATAGGAGCAGGAAATCATTATTTTATCTTTTATTATGTTAATGTGATAAAGTTATATTTATTTTTGAATATTAAACCATTCTTGAAATCCTGGAATAAACCTACTTGCTTATGATATCTTATGATTTTTATATATCCTGGGTTCAAATTGCTAGATTTGTTTAAGAATTTTGTGACTATGTTCATAAGGGACATTGGCCTATAATTTTATTTTCCTGTAATATTTTTCAGGTTTTGGTATCGAGGTAATTTTGACCTTATTGAGTTGGAAAGTGTTACTCTTTTTGTCTTCTTTGGAAGTATTTGTGTAATAATAGTATCGTTTCTTCTTAAAAATGCTTAAGAGAATTCACCAATGAAGACCTAGGCCTAGAGTATTTTGTTGTTGAACAGTTTCAAATTGTGGTTTTAATTTATTTGATACAGAAAACTTCAGATTTTTATATCTTTTGTACCATTTTGGCTGTTGTATTTTTCAAGGAATTTGTCTAAATTATCATATTTATTGATAGAATGTTATTTATAGTATCCTCTTTTTATCTTTTTTAAATCTATAGGTTTACAGTGATGTTCGCATTTTTAATTGTTATTGGTAATTTGTGTTTTTTTCTCAACCAGTCTTGTCCCTTTTCATGTGCTTAGTAATCTTTAATGTATGCCAGACATACACAAAAGAACTATAGAAGTTCCAGATGATGCTCTTCCTCTTCCAGAAATGAATTCCCTTTTCCTTTGTCATATAGATAAGATTAGGGGCTGATCACTTCAGTTCTATCCACTGAGTCAGTTTTGATTGCAGTTTTAGCAAAATTCATTCTGTCTTTGGTTCTTCTTATTCCTTAGACTTAACCCTTCTGGACTTTTGATTGAGAACCTGCTAGGTCTTTACCTCATTAACCTTGAAAGATTGGGCAATTCGGACTGCTCTTTGGAACTTTGCTCTTTGGCTTCCCATACTGTTTGCAGATTTGGCACATATTATTCTTTTAGTAGAAAGCAGTCTCCTACCTACTATGCGACTACAGAAAATTTCATTCTATTTTATAAAAGTTTCCTACCCCTCCAGAAGACATCAGAATATATCAAATATATTGTGATTAATTAGACACATATTAGGATACCTAAAATTTCCAAATTGTTACATACACCAGCTTTGTATGATCACCAACACATTGCTGGCTTCTTTTTTTCTAGAAAAGTCATCCTTTGTGGACCAAGCTAATTCCTTTGTTCTCTTCCATCTATAATAAGACAAATATTCCCAGAGAAGAAAAGAGCCAGTGATAGATTGCTTATCTCAGAAAGGTTTTCTACTTTCTGGAATTTCAGATAACTTAATTCTTTTTACTATCTTAGTTCTATGATGTCTTAAAAAATACTGTTTGTTTGTTTATTGAAGCGGGAATGTGGTCTGTCACCATCTACCACATCCTACCTGAGACCAGACATTTTACTTTGGCTGCAACCTGATTTTTTAAGCTCAAGTTTAGGTAGTATTCCTTATACCTTTTATAGTACAGCACTTGGTATTTACTAATTATTTGGTGATTGAGCAGAGATTTCAATTTTGGAATTTTATAAAATTCCAGACCATAGTTGAGAACATGTGAATGCATAAGTTTTACAACAGAGGAATGTAAAATCAGGATGTATTTATCGGATACAAACAGAGTGCTTGGTATTCCACATATTTTAAAGCATTGGGAATTTAAAGTTAACTCAGACAAAAGCATTTATCCCCAGAAGCTAAACAGTCTTAGAGAACTGAAAGAAGACACATAAATAGATTAAACGCCATACTTACATTTTAAGGATATCAGCAGATTCTTCACAGAGCTAGCAGGCCTTAAACAAAGTCTTAGGGACCAAGTAAGAGTGTCCTGGATTGGATTGGGAAAAGATATTCTGGTTTTGAAGGAACAACGAATATAAAATGGAGATTTTGGAGAGTTTCTCCAAGGTCCTTGTAACTAGAGTGTATTTTAAAGGAGGAGATAAAACTGGAAAGATATATAGGAACCAGGTAGTACCTTTAAAAGATCTCCCCTACAACCCACCTTTTCTTTGGAGACTGGATCTGGCTCTGTCACCCAGGCTGGAGTGCAGTGGGCCATTATGGCTCACTGAAACCTCTGCCTCCCTGGCTCAAGCAATCCTCCCACCTCAGCCTCCCGAGTAGCTGGGACCACAGGCGAGTGCCACCAGGTCTGGATAATTTTTGTGTTTTTGGTTGAGATGGGGTTTTGCCATGTTCCCCAAGCTGGTCTCGAACTCCCGGGCTCAAGCAATCCTTTCACTGGAGCTTCCCCAAATGCTAGGATTATAGGCCTGAGCTACAGTGCCTGGCCTGATCTTCCCTTTTTGATAGCCAGTGTGGTCACAAAAGTGAGTTGCTGAAGTGAACAGGAGCTAGTCATTAAGTTAGAGGATCCAACTAAGGCTTCTTCTGTAAGACGTTAAAGTCCCCAAGCTGATGGCAGAATATGAAGTACAGGGAAATGTGTAAGCCACGTAAATGTGAGGAAATGAATGGTGGTTTTCGTTGGGGAAAGAAGCAGATCGGAATTACCTGGGTAGATTTTTCCAAATATACACGTTGGTCCCCAAAGCTAAGGCTGTTATAAGATATACATCAGAATTTCCTGGCACGAAGAGTGTTACATTTAGATACTCTGAGGCATACAAAGCAGGAGATTCTTTGTCCAGTCTGAAATTAGCACTGGGGAATGCCTGACTTTTTCTCCCACTCCCTTCATTCCCTGTTCTGTCCATTGCGGGGAATCAGAGTGGGTAGTGGCCACTAGAGAGGGCTAGCATAGTTAACGCTCTCCTCAGGGGATGTTCAGATTTCAATGAAAAGCAAGGGGAGGCAGTAGGGTGAAGGAAATATTCAGTAATGAGATTGAGTAGATTTGTTTACCATTGAACACTGGATTATAAAGTTGCAGAGAGGCATTATCTTATGTCAAATTTGATGCAATAAATTTCATTTTAAATATCTATCTAGTAAGACATCAGGAAAATCTTTCATCCTGTTCTCAGGGGACATAATTTATATTTAAGGATTTGTATTTTGTAACATAATTTGAGTTTTCCTGTATATTTTAAAGTGTTTTATTTTAAGTGATTTCAAATTATAATTCAAGGACATCTTCTGTGGTATAAATACATTTCATATTTAAATGCAAAATGTGATTGATTTAAGAAATTTGTTTTTTAACTTATCCTTTCAGAATGCAAATATGCTAAAAGGTGTGGTATGTTGGTTTTAGGAGGTGATCTTATTAAAAATGTTTTGAAGGGTGGGCATGGTAGCTCAAACCTGTAATTTCAGCACTTTGGGAGGTTGAGGCAGGAGGATTGTTTGAGTCCAGGAGTTCAAGACCAGCATGGGCAATACAGCAAGACCCTATCTCTTTAAAAAAATTAGCTGAATGTGGTGGCATCCACCTGTAGTCCTAGCTACTTGGGAGGCTGATGTGGGAGAATCACTGGAGCCCAAGAGAATCACTTGAGCAGTGAGCTGTGATGACACCACTGCACCCTAGCCTGGGCAATAGAGCAAGACTCCTCCTTTAAGAAAATTTTTTTACAATTTAAAAAAAAAATTAAATTTTTTTTCTCAAACTTACTTTAGTTTTTATTCTAAGAAAAAATTCATGTTACTATTTAAAATATTTTCTTTGTTTTTGATAAAGTCATAAAATTACAGTACATTAAATTATTACTATTTTTTTAGATTTGCAACAGCTGTGAAAAAGTTCAGTTTCCTGAATTCACTTTTGATTTTTAGTGGTGACTACTGAAATCCTTTGGTTTTAAGTACAATAACAAAAGGAAAGCGTATGATTCCTATATTAAATGAATTGGGAGTACATTTGTAGTTTTTAGTAAGTATTTGTAAACTATTATTTTTACTCTTTATTTGAAGCTTATAATGTTACTAAGGACTACTTTTAGATTAATTGATGTAAGAAGAATTGAATAGTTCTGTTTATCAGCATATAGGCACTGAGACAGAGCATTTGGGAGCCCATTAACAGGATTGTTCAATGAATCAAAAAATTTGTAATGAGACCTAGGTTTGATTGCATGGGGTAAGATATTTTATTGTGTCTATTTTTGTTGTGTCTATTATTTATTCTCACAAAAGTGAGAAGTATTATCAGAATAGTTAAGATTGTGAACTTTAGAGTTAGCTTGGCCTGGGTCTGAATCATGATTCCACTATCCTCTAGTTATTTTTAAAAAACTGAATAATCGCTCAAAGCCTTGTTTTTATCAGGTGTAAAATTAGGAAAATAATGGTTCCTACCTCACAAGATATTTATGAGAATTAAACAAGATAATAAAGTAAGTGAAATAATGCCAGGCACGTAGTAAGCACTCAGTACATTTTAGCTGTGTTTATTAGATAATAGATTTTATAAAAGGATATTTGAACTGTTGGTGAAATGTGTTGGATTTTGATGAGAGGATAACAGTTTTGACATTATTTGGCTAATGTGAAGAGAAAATAAGGGAATTTAGAGAGAGACTGAGATTAATAGGGATCAATCTTTGTATTTAACCACCATCCCATTAGAGGATATATAGTGATTAACTGTGGTTGTATCTGGATGGTATAAGATTTTTTTTTTCTGTGAGCTTTTCTATATTTTATACAGTAAACTGATGGGATCATTGATTCCCAATGTTTAATTATTTGTTTGCATTGGTTCATCATAATATAATGTTTTCACTTGGTTCCATATTATGGAATAATCATTTTTATTATGATAAAATATACATAACATAAAATTTACCATGTTAACCATCTTTTTAAGTACAAAATTTACTGGTATGTACATTCACATTGTTGTGTATGAAATAATTTTAGAAACATTTATAAATGCACAGTATTACATTCAATGGATGATGTTTCATTGTTTAATCTATTAGACGTTTAGATGGTTTTCATTTTTTTTGTTATTAGAATAAAGCAGAGTTTGGAGAGGATGATCTAGGGAACAAAAGGATGTTGAAATATTTCACACATATATTAGGGAATGTCTGTTTTAAGAATAGGTAGGATGGCAATGCCAAGTAGTTAAATAATGAAATGGTTGCATAAAATTCTGTCATTTATGCCATCCTTCTTAAACCCTGAATGGACTTTGTTTCTCTGGGTGAAAGAGAAGATCAAGGAAAAGAAGCAGAATCAGCCCTGGGATATAACTGTTCTCTCTTCATCTTAACCTGCTTACCATGTTCTTTGTTTTGTTTTTCTGGAACTCATTACCATGTGGACTAAGATGTTAAAACCTAGAAATTTTACGTGTTTAAATTCAGTATATATTTGGTAACCAATTTTAGTCCACACATTGAATTGGGCCCTATGTCCTGACTTTTTCTACTTGTCTCTATTGTGAAAGAAGGGACAGAATTCTGCCACAGAATTCTGGAACTCATTACTATGTGGACTAAGACGTTAAAATCTAGAAATATTCCATGTTTAAATCCAGTATATATTTGGTAACCAGTTTTAGTCCACACATTGAATTGGGCCATGTGTCTTGACTCTTTCTACTTGCCTGTATTGTGAAAGAAGGGACCTGTAAATGTTGAAAACCTGATATACTAGCTGTATACTCTGAGCTCTTTAGTGTTTGACTCCCCTTTCTGAGAAATGATTCCCCTTTCTGAGATTTGCTGCAAGTGATACTGTTTTCAATGTATTTGATACTCTGTTTATACCACAAATCTGTATTTTAATTATTTTAATTTTCCTTTTATAGGCTTTTAATGAGTAGGTTCTATTGTAAGAAGGTGAGAACAAATAGTCCCTGTTTGTTATATTCAGCTGATCAGTTTTGCAAAGTATTATATTGCATTTTCATTTTGACATTTTAAATTGTTTTTATGAATTTAACGCAAATTGGAGAGTGCAGAAAAGTACCAAGAAACAACAACAACAACAACAACAAAATCACTGACAGTACCATCAGTTTAGGTTAACATCTTGTGATATTTATTTGTTTCTTTTATGTTCATTATTTGTGTAGTTGAGATCATAGTGTAATTGTACAATTTCACTTACTACTTTTTCATGAACATTATTTCAAGGATTTCCCCATGTGTATCAGTTTCATCCTGAGGGAAAATAATTGAGACAACCATGAGGATAATTAAGGAGAGTTTAATAAGAACAGTATTTACAAAGGAATGGGGAGGAGGAAGGAAGTCATCAGGAGAGGATAATGTAATTGAACATGTAAAATGTGGCTGATCCAAATTGAGGTGTGATGTAAGTTTAATATATACACTGTGTTTCTGAGACTTAGAGTGAAAGCAGAAGAATGTGAAATATCTCATTAATGATTTTTATTCTTAACACATCTGATAATACTTTGGTTGTATATTAAAAATAAAATATATTAAAATCATATTAGCCTATTTCATTTTAAAATGTGGCTACTAGAAAAATAAAAATTAAACACACTGCTTACATTTTATTTCTATTAGTGCTAGCATAGGGTGTATATAGAGAGGCATCTCTAAGCCTGAAAAAACCAAGCCAGGAGCTTGTGGAAAGATCAGCTGATAGATTACATGACCTTCAGTAGAGGGTTACGGCCAATCTACATTGACCCATAAGAAAGAAGGTGGTTTGGGGAATAATGCCACGACCTGTTTTCTACCTCGACTATTTGCTCTCAGATTCCTGGCTGTGTCTACCGTTGGTTTAATCCAAAGGAAGCCAACAAAGGGAGCCAGTTGATGCAGTTTATAGAGGTTGGCTTATCTGATCCCATGCAGGGTGGTAAAACAGAGAGAGTAAATCTAGAGGAGTCTACTGAAAATATTCAGGATATAGCCTCATTATAGTACTTTTTGTAAGGGTTACTGCCGAGTTTAAAATAAGGAAACTGAGACCAGTATAAGAAAATGAAAAACCAATTTATTCAGCTACTAGGTGAGGTTCTATGGTCTGGGAGGGGGCCAGAGAAGTCACGCCTAACTTTTTAGGGCAAGGGGTTTTATAGGGAGTGAAGGCATTTAATTGGGAACTGAGGAGACAAAGCATAAGGCACTTGATTGGATATTGGAACACAGGACGTGGAGGAGGCAAGCTGCTACTAGTGAGCAGGTGGGATTCTTTGTAAGCTGGCCACCTTGGGGAAAAATGACCTTGACGGGGCAAAGTGTTTATCGGGCAAGGGAGCGCTGTTAGGCAAGAAAGTGCTATTGGGCAAGAAAGTGCTATCGGGCAAGAAGGTGCTATTGGGCAAGGTTTGTCAGGGCTTTCCGAAAATTTTTGGGCGGGGGTTTCCAGTGGCGGGCTAGGTGGGGAGTTTGCTTCAGGGGTGGGTGTTCGGGAGGCTATGTGGAGGAGTTAAATGTTGATCACGGAATGGCGATGTAATTCCCAGAAGCTGGGAGGAATGGGCATGTCCAAACTCCCGGCAACCGGCCTTACACTTTTCAAATTTAATTTTCCAGGATTGCACATTGCATTTTATGTATTATGTTATACTGTATTGTAAATGCTTTGGGGAAAGTTGTAATGTAATCTAATTATGGGAATTATTTAGGGTATATAGTTTCATTTCATATAAATAAAAGGTAAACTGAGTTTTTGGTTAGAACAGCAAACAACCAGTTCACTGATAGAGTTTTCAAAAGTGTACTCCATAATTTGAAAATCAATAGAATTTTGATGTTGCCTACTTTATCCCCATATTTAAAGGTAACATTTTCTTTAAGATTTAAAAATTTTTTCCCATCTAAACTGATAGTGGAGTACACAACCTTGATTTATTGGGTTGTATTTCTTTAATTTGTTTCCATTTATTGCTTTAATTCTGAGATATGGATTGAATAATCTAATTCATTTTAATGGAACTTGATTCCAAGGTGATAAAATTTAGTAGTATATTTCACTTTTAAATGATAGAGCATTTAAAAATGTAATTTTATTCATTAAATGCACACATAATATGAATCACTTGTTAATGAAAGTTGGTAAATACAAGACTTGAAATGCTATCTAGGATTTTTTTTTCCCACTTATCTAAAAAAACTGAGTGTCTGTTAACTACCATACAGATATAATATGATTTCTTACTTTCAAGAATACACTATCATCATCAAAATCCTTAGTTTGTTTTCAAGTAGCTTTAGCTGTGCCCCTCCAGTGTATTTTTGCTTTGTACTTTTATCATAGACATTACAAAATAAACATCTGTTCAGTTCAAAATTATTGCAATAGACATTACATTTTAATTTTTCCTAATTCTATTTTGCATTAGTCACTTCAGAATTAAACTTGCAGCATATGAAACTTTCAGTAGATAATTGTTCTGCTCATTGATATGTACAGAGAGACAAAATTCAACTGTAGTTTCCTTTATGTTTAGTTCTGAAAGTGTTTTGATAAAAAAATGATAATTTATGTTCTCTGAAACTGTTGTTAGGGATAACTTAATTTATGTTGTTATTAAGCATTAAAATTTTATTCATTGTATTTAACTTTATCATATAAATTATATATTCATGTGGTTAAAAAAATTTAATTATGGAGTTTCAAAAAATGTCTCTTTTTAATACTTGGCCCCTTTTGCCCAGTTCCTATGCCTATCAGGTAACTTTTATTTATTTATTTTTTAAGTTTTTTAGGTTTCTTTCCAGGATTTCTTTATGAGTATACATAACAAATGTGAATAATGATGCTTAATTTTTCCCTTTATTACACAAATGGAGCATATTACATATATTGTTGTCATGTACTTTTTTTCTCACCATCTTTTTCCTACATTAAAACAATTTCTGTTTTGTGACTTTCCTTTCTTCTTCTTTATTGTAATTATTGAAGAAATACTATACCAAAATTGTAATCTGTACTATGGGAAGATTTTTTGGGATACTGTTCTTTGGTAAGTTTTTCTGCCTTTCTTATCTTTTTCCTTTTACCAGTGTTGTACCAGGTAGGATTCAGTGCAAGCCAATGATGGGGAATTGTAGCTGGAGTTGTTCCTATGGCCTGTGGATTCCCAGGAAACTGAGTTTCTCATCCTCTTTGGGGACATAAAAGCACTTACCTCAGCAAATGTTGGTGGGTGAAAGTAGTGATATGACATGTTGCATCTGCTCTTTTATTAGGTTATTTCAGAGAGTTATCCATTGGTCTCTCCCTTTTCAAATCTATCTGGTATAGGTATAGATTTTAATAAAAGTGACTTGGCATTAAGGAATGAGCTCCCAGGTATACTGAGAGTGATCAAGTGTTCAGAAACCTGACCAGGCAAAAGTAATCTATCAGTCTTTTAAAAATATAAAGCAGAAAGCCACACACTTAAATTTAAAACATAACACTAATATCTAAATTCATGTCTGTGATATCTAACTTCATATCTAAAGTGAATTATAGCCTTCAGCTACTTTAGAAGTAAGTCTGATATCCAAATGAAAAGTAAATTTGATTTAGATTTAAAATCTAATCTTTAGATTTTTTTTTTTGCAGAAGAGCAGTTTTATTATCACTCAAATCAATCTCCCTGACCATTCAGGGATCAGACTTTTTAAGGACAGCTTGATGGATTAGGGGAAACCAGTGAGCTGGGAGTGCTAATTGGTCAAATCAGAGATGAAATCATAAGGAGTCAAAGTTGTCTTCTTTTGCTGAGTCAATTCCTGGATGGGGGAATGCAAGATCAGATGAGTCAGTTTATTGATCTGGGTAGTGCCAACTAATCCATCAGGTGCAGGGTCTGCAAAATATCTCAAGCATTGGTTGTAGGTTTTACAATAGTGATTTTATTTCTAGGAGCAATTTGAGTAGGGTCAGAGTCTTGTAGCCTGCAACTGCTTGACTCCTAAACTATAATTTCTAATCTTGTGGCTAATATCTTAGCCCTACAAAGTCAGTTAAGTCCCCAGGCAAGAAGGGGCTTTGTTTAGGGGAAAGGGCTCTTATCTCTGTTTAAACTATAAATTAAGTTCCTCCCAATGGAGGAACTATGCCCAGGAACTACTTCCAGCCTATGCCCAGGAGTGGAAGGACATCTTGGAGGTTAGAAGCAAGTTGGAGTTGGTTAGGTCAGATCTCTTTCACTGTCTCAGTTAGGATTTTGCAATGGCAGTTTCAATCCCACCCTTTGGATTTTATAACCCCTTAACCTTAAGGGGTTGGCTAATGAAGTTGGAGAAAGGGTGAAGAAGACTGCTGTAACTTCCTCCTGCTGACCAGGGGCATAGCTGGGGAAGGTGTTGACTCCAAGGGGAGAGGACTGGAACCACTTTGCAACTATTTGAACAAACAGTTGAAAAACTCATGCCAACAAGATTTGAAAGCATCAGTCTGGGGATTTGTAGCTTACAAAGAGTTTAGGATTTAGTCCAAACTGGAGAAAAAAGCCAAGCTAACAACAGATGTACTGTAGTTTTTTTTGAAACATAATTTTTTTTCTTTCCAGTTCCCATTTTTATTAAAAACAAATCATGATAGGACTGATTTATTTGCAAAAAACGTTTACTTGGCTGGATTATTTGCATAAAGCACAACAAGAATAATTATTTTTTACATGGGCTTTTAAAGTTGACTCTGATAGAACTCTGTTTCATAAGGAATCTCAGATAAGACTTTTTTGTATGACTGAGCCCAGCCATGGTTTTGTACCCTCAAATACCTGTGAGTTTGGTAAATTTCTCTCCTCTTGAGGACCCCAGATAACCTGGTGCTCCTAGGCCTATTAGAAAGTGACATTCTTTACTTATCACTGGTCAACAACCTTGTACAGGGACTGTGTAGACAAGTTATGAGGCCAGTTTTCCCAAGGGGCTTTTATTGGCTGAATAAGTCAAGTTTTATTCTGTAAAGTAAAGCACACCATTCCTGTCAAAGTCTTGGTAAAATAACTAGTTTCTCCAATCGTGTCCAGTTGCAAAAGAAAACATTCTTATTGCACTTATGCAAATAACTAAATTGCCATAATACTCACAAATAGTTTCCAAATTCTGGAGAAAGCAGGTAGAGATAAACAAATATGCTTTAAATTGTGTTTACAGGAGTATATGCAACTCAATTGTTAAAAGCTGTAAATAGCTCAAAAGAAAAGTTTTGGCTCTGAAAAACCAAAAAGGATCAGCAAAATTTTAAGCAAAAAATCAAAAAAGATTACTTCAGTCTTATATTTGAACATTTTTCCTCTGTTCTAATGTCACAATCTCTCAAGTTATCAATCAGAAACCTGCTTTTAAGAATACCTGTTAAAATTTCAGAGCTGATTATAAAACCATCATTTAAAGAAGGTTAAAACAAGACAACAGTTTTTTAAATTCTTATTTTAAAATTATATTTTAAGTTCTGGGGTACATGTGCAGATCGTGCAAGGTGGTTACATAAGTATACACATACCATGGTGGTTTGCTGCATCCATCCTCCCATCATCTACATTAGGTGTTTCTCCTAATGTTATCCCTCCCCAATCCCCCCACCCCCTGCTATCCCTCCCCCAGCCCCCCCACCTCCTGACAGGCCCCAGTATGTGATATTCCTCTCCCTGTGTCTATGTGTTCTGAATGTTCAACACCCACTTATGAGTGAGAACATGCAGTGTTTGGTTTTCTGTTCTTGTGTCAGTTTGCTGAGAATGATGGTTTCCAACTTCATCCATGTCCCTGCAAAGGACATGAACTCATCCTTTTTTATGGCTGCAAAGTATTCCATGGTGTATGTGTGCCACATTTTCTTTATCCAGTCTATCATTGATGGGCATTTGGGTTGGTTCCAAGTCTTTGCTATTGTGCACAGTGCTGCAATGAATATATGTGGACAACAGTTTTCTATGGATGACAAAAAGTGCAGCCACAGTTAAAGACGCAATTGACAAGGAAATTTCTTCTGTGGCACACAATAATTTAACATAATTATTGCTGATGACATATACTAAGTCATATCACAATTGTAGAAGTTTCACATAATTTTGAAACATATACCAATAAAACATTTACAAAAATATAGCCCAAAGAAAGTGAAATATCATTTCATATTTGATACTGCTTCCCATATGATTTATGCTACATAAGTCAGGTGCCATTTTTAGACTTTAGAGGGCTTAGTATGTAAAAGATTAGGTTAGAAAGAGACAGAATTTATAATTTGGCTTTGGAATGTTTGTCAAATACCAAAGGTTTAAAACACTGGAAATCACAAAATAGGATTTTAAGTCATCATACATCATTCATTTGGCCAAAATGGTAACTCCAAACATTTAAAAAAAGAAAAAGCTTTACTCTGATAGAGGAGACTTTGCTTTCCAAACAATAATACCCAAAGAAGATAACATGAGGCCAACTGAATCTGTCTCTTCTCCACCCACCTTTTTTGTAATTTACTCAAAAGGCAAACAAAAATCTTTCTTGTCTCTCAGTATTACATAAAATATTTTTCAAAAGAAGAAACCAAACTTTATGTTTGCATTAAAATATTTAGTGCTATAGCTAGCTGTTAAATACAATTGTAGAAATCTATCCAGTTTTAATTAGATTGACCATAAGGTAAGATTTTCATCAATTTTTTAGAACATTTTACAATTTTCTGTTAAATCAGTTTCTGCTGTGATTCAGACACATCAGCCCAGATTCCAGCCCTGCATTAGTGGGCTTTTATTTTAATGTTCAACCTATGGAAATAAATTAAATAATCCCCTTCAAATCTTAGCCAACTTGCTTATACCCATGGAACATTCTTTACAAGACCAACCCTTCACAAGCCCTTTTCAATTTGTTTAAATCTTCAGTTTTGTCCTGCTACATTTTTTTTTTTTTTTTTTTTTTTTTTGGAGATGGAGTTTCACTCTTGTTACCCAGGCTGGAGTGCAATGGCGTGATCTCGGCTCACTGCAACCTCCACCTCCTGGGTTCAAGCAATTCTCCTGCCTCAGCCTCCCGAGTAGCTGGGACTACAGGCACGTGCCACCATGCCCAGCTAATTTTTTTTATTTTTAGTAGAGACGGGGTTTCACCATGTTGACCAGGATGGTCTCGATCTCTTGACCTCGTGATCCACCCGCCTCCCAAAGTGCTGGGATTACAGGCGTGAACCACCGTGCTCGGCCACTGTCCTGCTACATTTTAAGTTTTAAAGCAATCTTTAAAACCCTCTAAGCTAGACAAAATTACATTCCCTATACACACAAACTATTGTGTGCCACAGAGGTAAGAAATTTCCTTGTCAAATGTGTCTTTAACTGTGGCTTCCCTTTTTGTCATCCAAAGAAAACTGTCGGCTTGTTTTAATCTTCTTTAAATGATGATTTTATAATCAGCTATGAAATTCAAACAAGTACTCTTAAATGCAGGTTTCTGATTGATCACTTGGGAGATTGTGACATTAGAATAGAGGAAAAATGTTCAAATATAAGACTGAAGTAATCTTTTTTGACTTTTTGCCTAAAATTTTGCTGATTTATATGTTGAAATCACATGCATTTCATTGGGTGGCAAGCCAAAACCAATCAGCCCATTTTGTAATCAGCCCATCTCCCATGGGAGTCTCATCTCTCAGTGTGGGATGGGGAAGTTTCCATATCTTCCAGGTGACCAAGAGCATGCTTCTCCGATCCAAGTGTGCAAGGAGGCAGATATTCCTCCAAAACTGCCATTAGCCATCCCTTATATTTCTTACCTAGTTATTACACACCAAGGCTAAAAGCTCTCCCATAAGTAATTTTTAATGCCCCCCAAAGTCAAAACTGTCATCTAACCCAGTGCAAAACAGAGCAGAGCCTTAGATTTTAAGAGGGATATATCAATTTTTAATTCCTGAAGTTTAATGAGGAAAACAGAGGTTTTTCCAAGAATGGGGTCTGTGGTACCTACTCTGTTTTTCTCCAGAAGTCCCTGCAACTTCCACCTCCTGGGTTCAAGCAATTCTCCTGCCTCAGCCTCCTGAGCAGCTGGTACTACAGGCATGCACTGCTACACCTGTTTTTTTTGTTTTGTTTTGTTTTTAATTGAGACAAGGTTTCACCATTTTGGCAAGGCTAGTCTCAAATTTCTGACCTCAGGTGATTCACCTGCCTCAGCCTCCCAAAGTGCTGGGATTATGGATGAGAGCCACTGTGCCCAGCCTCTTTGTTCCCTTTTAAATTGGGTTGTTTTCTGGCTATTGAGTTGTTTGAGTTTTTTTACATATTTTGGATATTAACAGTTTATCAGATGTATGGTTTGCAAATATTCTTTTGTGATAATACAATTTTCTGTATTAAAAATAATTTAGAGCATCAGTAACATATACACAATTGTCATCAACTGAACTTTGCTTCCAATATATTTCAATACAATAATTAACATTATTGAACTTAAAACTGTTACACTGTTTTGTTGGCTTTAAACAATAGACTATGATTGTTAGTTACTTAAGTGAGATGTAGAGTTTCATAGACACATATGCGTAAAATTAATAGAAGGATTAGCAATATCACCCTTTAGGGGAAAAACCACTGAAAAAGCCAAAGTTCATCCTCTTCTCCTCTCTTATCACTCCAAATCAAACTATGATAGGATAAGCATCTAGTATCTTAGTGTCTTCTCGTAAACCTAAAGACAAAAAAATGTGTCTTGTATTCAACCACAGAAAAATGTCAGTCAAATAATTTCTCCTCATCCCCTCACTCATCACTGAGAAAGCAAATGCACGCAACATTGTTACCACATATGCAACAACTATGATTCTGATTTAGGTCCCAGCATTGCTTTCCTTTAGTACAACTGCTGTTTGATTACCACAAAAAACTGAGCAATCTGGCTAGAGGGATTCTAGTACCTTCTTTCAAGTGTCAGCATGGAAATAAAACAGAAAATAGTGACAACTGTCATCTTAGAAATTTTTTAGATATAATAATGGCAATTCAGTGGCTGGATGTCATTTTCACTGATTTCATTGTATAAGAGTAGCAAAACCCCAAAATGTGAAAAGAAAGATGGCAATGATATGTAGCATAATGTTTTTAAAAGATAAAAAAATGCTGCTCTTGTTAATGACCTTTGAAATTGTACTTTAAGCTCACAACACTGATTTGCTTTTCTTGTGTTGGACAGTACACTTCATTATTATTATTTTTTTGGTAACACAAAATTACTCAGATATAGTCAACAAAGAAGATTAAGGCAATGAAAATTATCAGATGCCACATTTTGGTTTGCAAATACTTTTTGCTACTCTGTGGGGTGTCTCCTCACTTTGTTAATTATTTTGCAAATTTTTATCTTATTTTATTTTGCTATGCAAAAGGCTTTAATTTGATGAAATCCTATTTGTCTATTTTCACTTTTGTTACCTGAGCTCTCAGGGTCATATCCAAAACATTGTTGCCTAGACTAATGTCATGGAGCTTTTCTCCTGTGTTTTCTTCTAATAATTTTACAGTCTCAGGTCTTACATTTAAATCTTAAGATGTTTAAAGATGATTTTTATGCCTGGTGTAAGATAAAGAGTCTAATTACATTCTTCTGTATATGGACAACTAGTTTTCTCAGCTTCATTTATTGAATAGATTATTCTTTCCCCATTGTGTAAGTGTTATCAGCCAGGTTCAGGTTCATTCTGCCTGTGCACAGTGAATCAATGACTGTGACAATGGTTTTTCTGCAAGAGAAAAAAGATTTATTCATAAGGCTACTTAACAAGGAGGTGGAAGAACGGCTCTCAAATCCACTTCTCTAAAGATAATGCTTAGGGATATTTATGGGTTAGAGAAGCAGTTGGTCTAAGGCCTGGGGAAAGGTGATGGGCAGTGAGGAAAAATGAAGTAGTAAAAGGTTTGTTCTGGCCAAGTGTAGTCAGGATTCATGGTACGTTAGTCTGTTCTCATGCTGCTAATAAAGACATACCTGAGACTGGGTAACTTATAAAGGAAATAAGTTTAATTGACTCTCAGTTATGCAGGGCTGGGGAGGCCTCAGGAAACTTAAAATCATGGCAGAAGGGGAAGCAAACATGTCCTTCACATGGCTATGGCAAGGAGAAGTGAAGAGCAAAGTAGGGGAAAAGTCCCTTATATATATAAACATCAGATCTTGTGAGAACTCACTCACTGTCATGAGAATAGCATGGAGGTAACCACCCTCATGATTCAGTTACCTTCCACTGGCTCTTTCCCACAACACATGAGGATTATGGGCACTACAATCAAGATGGTATTTGGGTGGGGACACAGCCAAACCATATCACATGGCATTTAAAAGGACATATGTATGGAAAATAGCAGTGTTAGCATGATCTGAGGGTGGAGTGTTTGGTTCTCAGATGTCAAAAAGCCACTTGGGCACCTGCACAGGCACAATTGAAGGATCACCAGTCTCAACCAGTTTCAATTGGACAGGAGCTACCCCAAGTTCCTGAAAACTAACTGAAGCAGCTATTACCAAGGTGACTTATAAATGTTATCTATAAGGTAGCCAGTGAAAGTTGTTTCAGTATTCAGTAAAGTGACTTTTAGTAACTGTGGGCTTCAGCTTCATGGAAAAATAAAATAACAAAAAGCAAATGACCAAAGCAAGCAGAGCAGGCTGTTTGGCAGACCTGATCAGATTAACCCCTTAGTTTCATATGATCTTGCAATCTTAGTAAAAAATCAATTGACTATATATTTATGCATTTATATCTAGGTTCTCTGTTGTGTCCCATTGGTCCGCATTTCTATTTTTATGCCAGCACCATGCTGTTTTGATGACAACTGTTTTATAACATATTTTGAAGTCAGGTAGTGTGATGCCTCCAGCTGTATTCTTTTTGCTCAAGATTGTTTTATCTATTGAGGACTTTTGTGATTCCATAAAAATTTATGGATTATTTTTTCTGTTTCTGTGCAAAATGGCATTGGATTTTGATAGAGATTGCATTGAATCTGTAGGTCACTTTGAGTAGCATAGACATTTTAACAATATTAGTTCTTCCAGTCCATGAACAAGGGATATATATTGCACTTATATTTGCACAGAATAAATCTCACCTATTTTTGTTTTCTTCAGTTTCTTTCATGAATGTTTCATGGTTTTCAGTATACATGTCTTGTACTTCCTTAGTCAAATTTATACCTAAGTATTTTTTTGTTACTATTGTAAATGAGATTCTTTTTTAATTTACTTTTTAATTATCTCATTATTAGTGTATAGAAATGCTGCTGATTTTTGTTTGGATTTTATATCCTGCAACTTTGATCAGTCTGTTCTTTTATCAATTATAATGGGTTTTTTTTTTGGTGAAATATCTGGGGTTTTTTAATATATAAAACATGTCACCAGCAAACAGACAATATCACTTCTTACTTTCTTATTAGGATGTCTTTTATTTCTTCCTCTGCCTAATTGCTCTGTCTAGAACTTCCAAAACTATGTTAAAAAGAAGTGGTGATTGTGGACATCTTTGTCTTGTCCCTGATTTTAAAGGAAAAGTTTTAGACTTTTCTTCATTGGATATGGTGTTAGCTATGGGTGTATCATATATGGCTTTTACTGTGTTGAGGTACATTTCCCCTATACTTTTTCTTTTGAGAGTGTTTATCATGAAATGATGTTGAATTTTGTCAGATGTTTTCTCTGCATCTATAGACATGATCATATGGTTTTTATCCTTCATTTTGTTAATGTAATGAATCATATTTTTTAATTTGTGAATATTAAACCATTCTTGCATCCCAGGAATAAATCTCACTTATTCATGGTGAATGATTCTTTTAATATATTGTTCAGTTTGCTGGTATGTTGCTAAGGATTTTATGTCAATGTTAATCAGGGATATTGACCTGTAATTTTCTTTTTTTTTCTTTTTAATAATATATATACTTTTAATAATATATATACTTTTTATTGCATTTTAGGTTTGGGGGTACATGTGAAGAACATGCAAGATTGTTGCATAGGTACACACATGGCAGTGTGATTTGCTGCCTTCCTCCCCATCACCTATATCTGGTATTTCTACCCATGCTATCCCTCCCCAACTCTCCACCCCCTGCTGTCCCTCCCCTTTTTCCCCCTGACAGACCCCAGGAGATTCTCTCCTCCCTGTGTCCATGTGTTCTCATTGTTCAACACCCGCCTATGAGTGAGAATATGCGGTGTTTGATTTTCTGTTCTTGTGTCAGTTTGCTGAGAATGATGGTTTCCAGGTTCATCCATGTCCCTACAAAGGATGTGAACTCATCGTTTTTGATGGCTGCATAATATTCCATGGTGTACATGTGCCACATTTTCCCCGTCCAGTCTATCATCGACGGGCATTTGGGTTGGTTCCAGGTCTTTGCTATTGTAAACTGTGCTGCAAGGAACATTCGTGTGCATGTGTCCTTATAGTAGAATGATTTATAATCCTTTGGATATATACCCAGTAATGGGATTGCTGGGTCAAATGG
>PVKV010018309.1:0-45217 GCA_004027835.1 Alouatta palliata
TATATAATACATACCATATATAAAAATGTAAGATACATAAATATACATGTGTATACATATATAAAGGTATATAAAAATGTATACCTATATATTTATATACTATATATTTATATGTCATATATTTTATATATACACCTTTGAATATATTTATATTTTTATGTTTATATGCCTTACATATATATTGTATATACTATATATATAAGGTATATAAATATATACGTATATACATATGTAATCATCTATAAGGTCTATAGGTATATATACACACCATATATTTTTGTATGTATACATCACTTATTTATATATTTTATACAGCATATATTTATGTTGACTCTGTCAACCAACTTGGAGTGCAGTGGCAGGAACTCAGCTTAATAAAACTTCCCCCTCCTAGGCTCAAGAAATTCTTCTACCTCAGCCTCCTGAGTAGCTGGGACTACAGGTGTGTACCACCACACACTGCACTGCACTGCTGGGTTTTTTTTGTTTGTTTTTGTAGAGATGGAGCTGCATCATGTTGCCCAGGCTGGTCTCAAACTTGTGGGCTCAAGCGATTCACCAGCCTTGGCCTCCAAAGTGTTGAGATTACAAGCATGAGCCACCGTGTCCGGACTGAAATGCCCGTCTTTATCTATGGTAATTCTCTTTATTCTGGATTCTATTTTGTCTGATATTAATATAGCCACTCTAGTTTTCTTATATTTAGAGTTTATATGGTATGTATTTTTTTATCTTTCAATTTTTAAACTATCTTTTTCTTTATAGAGTTAAGTCCTCACTTAATGTCATATATAGGTTCTTGGAAACTGTAAGGAACATGACCTATGAGACTAACATGTTTCTCTCATCAATGTTATAATGAAATAATGTTGAATGAAAACACTATGAGGATCTGCTGTCCTCATTTTCCTCAAAGTCATAGTTTCCAAGAACATATAGACAGTTAAATAAGACCTTACTATATATTTACAATGGATTTTTGTACCTAATATGTGGTGAGGCCTTGCTCTTTCTTTCCCTAGTCTGACAATTTCTGTGTTGTATTTGGAGTATTCAGTATATTTACTGTATATTTAATGTAATTAATGATATAATTGATTATCTCCCTATCTTACTCTTTACTGTCTGCTTAACGTTTCTGTCCATTTTTTTCTCTTTGTAGATTTTATAATTAAATTTAATCTCCACTCTTGGTGTATTAGCTGTACCCCTGTTTTCTTTAAGGCATTTTTCAAGCATTTAAAATATGCATCTTTAAGTTATCAGACCACCTTCAAATGATATCATACCTCTTCACATACAGTAAGAATGGTACAACAATTTGCTTCCATTTTCCTCATGATATCCTTTGTGCTGTTATAGATTTTACTTCTATTTGTGTTACAGCCTCCACAATGCATTATTTTCTGTTAATCAATGATCCCATAAAAGAATATTTTAAGTGAGAAAAATAGTTTGTATTTACATATAATTTTAACTTTTCTTGTTCTCTTCATGTATTTATGTACACCTGATTTCTATCCTTTACCATTTTTTTTCATCTTAAAAAACTTCCTTTAACCACTCTCCCCATGAAAGTTTACTGGCAATGAATTACTTCTACTTTAGGTTTTCTGGGGGAACAAAAAGGTTTTATTTCTGTTTCTTCCACTCAGAAATATATTTGGCTCCTCTTAATACACTCTTCTCTTCTCCAAGGTCCAGAATGTGTCTTCAGGAATCACCCTGTTTACTCTCCTTTTCATAAAGCTTAGAGTGTCTGCTGCTTGTTGTCACACTTTCGAAAAGGTTTTTGTTTTGTTTTGTTTTCAAATGTTTGTCCAGTTTTTTAGTTGTTTCAGATGGATGTAATAAATCTGATTATATTACTCCATCATGGCTTAGAGTAGAATTCACTAATTTATGCTAAAATATAATGTTAGTAATCACACAGGAAATGTAAATATTAAAAAATATAGAGATTACACTGAATTTACAGTTAAAAAAAAAAGACCACTTTAAAAAAATGAAAACATTTGCTTAGGAATCACAGTTTTATCCAGGACTACTGTGAAAACATTACATAGCAGACAATTTTCCCAAGATGAACTCCTAGGTGACATAAGCCAGGTAAGGAAAGACGGGACTTAGCTCAGGTGATTTCAGGAGTCTGAAGCACTCAAACAAAAGGAAGTGATTTCTGACTGTGCCTTCCATTGTAAGTTGGCCAAAATCCATTTTTGAAGTAGGAAAATGAGAATAGCAAACAATGAGTACATAATAAATCAAGTGATAAGAGTTTTTAATTATTTTTCTTCTGTTAGCACCTGGCAAAAAAACATTCTATTCAATCTCCTTAATAACTTTTACCAATGCTTCTGTTTTCTTTTCCTGTCACTAAGGAAAGTACATATCACTTTAGTACTAACACTGGCACCTTATGCAGTCAGTCACCAGCCTTGTCTCTAGTTTTCTTCTTTTCTCTCTCCTTACTCCTTCACCTGTGGAAAGGACAGCAATTTGTGGAAGGGTGGATGACCACATAGGCCTTGTCATCATGGGTAATAAGTTTAAGTCCCTGATTTGCCTAAGGTAAATGTCAAACATCAGTGGAATGTTTAACCTATATGGATGAGTCAATATTAATGTTTCTTTCTTCCCCTTCACTTACAAACATACTCAAATACGTTCTACTACGACCTTTCTTCTCCCTTTCCTCCCCTCCTCAACCTACCGCTGAAAACAACTTTCAAAAACATGAGAAGCTACCTGCATGTATTCTGTCTCCACTTCCCCACCCTCAAATTCCTGTGGATAGCACGCACTCTCACTAATGCCTCACATTATTTCAAAAGAAGTGATTAGTTACTTCAGATTTTCAAGTATAAAGGCCACTTTTCAGTTTAGGTTGGATTTATTCTGCGATATGTTTGCTATTTTTGTATTGAAGTGTTTTGATTAGCAAATAACTTTGTATTCTCTTATCCCTGAGTGAAACAATGCCATCAGTTCTTGGTGAATAAAGCATGTATTAAAACTGATTCAGTTAATCCATAAGAACCTAATTGTTTATCCAATGTAATTTAGAGAGACCTTAACATAAACTACAATCTTCAAAAAAAAAAAAAGTCTTGAGTTAAAAGATCTTATAGATTATATATTCAATTATTATTCAAGTAAAACACCAGTTCAATTAAAAGAGACTGTCAACTCAGTAAAAATCTTCCAAAGGCTTACTATTTCTTGTCTTCTTACTGACTCAGTTACCGTTGTTTCATTTTTTGATATAAACATATTAATAAAAAGTACACTGGAATTGCTCTACTTGAGGAATAGGCTGACCTAAAATTACTTGGCTGTCTCCTTTGAAGCAAAGGTAAACACCACTCAAAAATGTTTTGAAACAATCTTAATGGTAATGTCACATTTATGAAAATCACTTTCACAATTAACTACAAAAATAGACAAAGTCAAATGAAAGTCAGTAGAGCTAATGGTAATTTTTTTTTTTTTTGAGGGTCAGAGTAATAAATAGGATCTAAGTGAGATTTTAGCGCTGACTGTGTTCATAGGGTTTTTGTCAGTGGAAGTAATTGCAATAAAACAAAGGAAAACACCTCCTTAAAATACCCCACTTTACTATGATAGGTAAGCACTTTGCCAAAACAGTGTTAAAATCTATTCTCTCTAAATTGTTCCCCTGCTATTTGAATATTGAACCTTTTAAAATTATTTACATCATGAACACCAACAGTTCAAGGTCAAATGTAAGAATGAGTAACAAACTTTGAACTTGCCTTATTTACCAAAAAAAGTACAAATACTAAAATTAATCATCATCATCATAATTATTATTGTGTCAGTTATTTTATGGTCACAAGTAGAGGCCTATTCAAATGGCACTAGTTCTTGTTGCAAGCTTACCATGATCCATTCAGAAACATTTTAATATTATCCATGTAATCCTCTCAAAATCCTCCTATGGTAGCTATTAATAACTCCACTGAGAGAGGAGAAAATTGCCTGATTTGCCCAGAGTCAAATATCTATTATCAGCAGCTTTGAATTCAAATGAGACTGGTGCAGCTTTAGTGTCCATAGGTATACAATATATTCATTTGCTCAAGAAATGAGAAATCTGGGAGTTAGCCTGAGTGACAAGAATATAAAGAATTCATACATCTCCTCTTTATCCATTAAGAAGAAGTCTGATTCTCTGCTCAATTTCTTGTCTCTTCATTGTGTAGAAATAGGGTGATGATTGACTGGGAAAATTAAGAGGCACAAATTTGACTTTATTTTGTTTATCCTGGGAAGAATAGAAGGCCACTGGTGGGGCTGGTGCCTGTGAGAAGACTGGAGAAGAGAGACGAAAAAATTTGACAGAGACTGAGTAGATGAGAAATTTTCCAGGAGTCAGACAAAAGAGAAGAAGTTTAAGAGAAGTTTCTACAAAACCCTAAACGTTAGAGAAATAGGATTTTCAGTAACTTTCTTTTTATTGTTTGCTAAGAGAGTGTAAATAAAAGAGTACTTAAGATCTAAAGGTTTTTACTTTTAGACACAGGCATGAGGCTGGGCACGGTGGCTCACGCCTGTAATCCCAGCACTTTGGGAAGCCGAGGTGGGTGGATCATGAGGTCAAGAGATCGAGACCATCCCGGCCAACATGGTGAAACCCCGTCTCTACTAAAAATACCAAAAAAAAAAAAAAAAAATTAGCTGGGTGTGGTGGCATACGCCTGTAGTCCCAGCTACTCAGGAGGCTGAGGCAGGGGAATTGCTTGAACCCGGGAGCGGGAGGTGGAGGTTGCAGTGAGCCGAGATCGCGCCACTGCACTACAGCCTGGCACCTGGTGACAGAGTGAGACTCTGTCTCACTTAAAAAAAAAAAAAAAAAAAAAAAAAAGACGCAGGCATGAAATGTCATAGAATGTAATGCTGGGTGAAGAATGTGTCATGATGAGACTTGAGTTCATTTTAATTACAGTAGACATTTATCTAATATTGAAATGGAACTTTGCATTTTAAAATGCATTCCTCTCCCTTTATATTACAATCAATGCCTCCAGCAATTAGTTAGGACTTTGAACCTAAAATTATCTAGTTGTACAAGCTACCTCCCCTGGGTCTTCTCTGGAAGGCTGGAGACCAACTTTTCTCTTTAGGAAAGGAAATTTCTAGCCATCAAATTGTCCTCCAAGCTTTACAGACATTATCTGAAAAGTCAGTTTCCTGGAAACAGTTGACAGCAGTCTAGAGAAAAACAGACAATTCCCAGTCAGCCAAGCTACAGATAGAGGGGCAGCCCTTTTTGGGGATGTTTACAGTTCCACTCATGGATCAAATAGGAAAATTTGGGGAAAGATGTCTTAACCTGTGGTCTGAAGTACAATGGAACACCATCCTTGGAAATTATTTTATCGTGGGAAAATTTACGGTGATCCAATCTAACCAAAAACTAACTCAGATGATGAAAGTGAGTAGCTGAGGTTTTTGAGAGGAACTGGTATGCGATGAAAGTTGGAAGTGGTTTAGCCAGCCTGGCGAAGTGCTGTACTATCTTTATTTGCTAACACAGCCTGTTCAAAGCAACACACAAGATCTTCAAGGACTTTGAATATGTGATGCATGATTACTTTCCTTATGCTTGCACTAAGCAGCTTGAACTTCTGAACCTTGCATAGTTGGACACCCCGTGACCTTTATTCACAGATTCCACTGCAGCAAGCTCACTAAAGGACACTTCACTCTTCAGTAAAAAATGATGTTCAAGCAGGCCTAATTCAGTGCTATACTGATAAGGCAAAGACAGATATCTTACAAAAGGTGATGTATTTCATCATCCTCTGTGCTGGCACCCTTTTTAAATAAAAAAAACTGTCCCCAGTATGTCTATAAATTAAGTTTTGGAGGAATACTTCCACTCTTCTCTGCCATCTCTTTGATAGACAAACTTCTTAAACAAATTGTCTGCTCTCTGTTTTTGCATATCATAAACTATTTACTCTTCAATGTCTTTAATTAATCTTTCGTCATGAATGCTTTACTGAGTTAGCTCTTCCTAATTTCACACATGAGTTGCATCCTACTAAATCAAATATTATTTTTCTATCATCAATCCCTCTTTCTTGCCTTGAACAGGATAAGAACACTTATTCATCTATGTATTTGGATTGTTCTAATATTGTTGAGTGCCTACCTTCCACAGACAGTATTTTAAGCAACGAAAATAAAGCAGTTATCAATAAAAACATTGTTCATATTCCCAAGAAGCATATATTTCATTGTGTAAGTCAAATACTAGACAAATAATCATAAAATTATGTTTAATTAAAATACAAAAGAAGTCCTCTTAAGGAAGGAAACTTGAGTCTATAGAGTCTAGTGCACATTGAAAGTTGAGACCAAGCATTTCTGAAGAAGTGAGTCTTGAGCTGAGATACAAAAATAAGTAGAACTTTATCTAAGCAGCTGAGGAGCTGGGAAAACTGAGCAAAGGCCCTGTGCCAGTGGCATGTTTTCTCGTACACTGACTGTCAGGAACACACAGTAAGCCAAAGGCTTGCTTAAGAGGGTTTTGGTATCCAAGGACCTTCAGACATCATTATATCGGATCCTTAAAACGCCTTGAGAGGGCTGGGCATGGTGACTCACGCCTGTAATCTCAGCACTTTGGGAGGTCGAGGTGGGTGGATCATGAGGTCAGGAGATCGAGACCATCCTGGCTAACACGGTGAAACCCCATCTCTACTAAAAATACAAAAAAGTAGCCAGGCATGGTGGTACATGCCTGTAATCACAGCAACTCAGGAGGCTGAGGCAGGAGACTCGCTTGAACCCAGGAGGCGGAGGTCGCAGTGAGCCGAGATCCCACCACTGCACTCCAGCCCGGGTGACACAGCGAGACTCCGTCTCAAAAAAAAAAAAAAAGCCTTGAGAGACACGGGTTAAGTATTCTCATTCCCCATTTTATACAAGAGGAAATTGAAACACAGAGAGTTCATAAAGTGAGTTCGTAGAGGGTTCATAGTGGCAGTGCCCTGATAAAAAGCCTGATTTCTGAAACCCTATGAGATTCTTAGAGTCAGACCCGCCAAGACAGTCTCCTTTTCCTTCTGTATCTCTGGTAAGACCTCAGTTTTCCTTACAGACTCTTCTTCATCTGATCTTTACATGTTGTAGTTTTCCAAGCTTGATGCTCTGTGCTACTCTTTGTTCACTTCACACATTCTCTCAGGCAAGCTCATCTGCTTCTATAATTTCAATTACCCTTCAAAAAATACTGACTCACACATCGAAGTCTTTAGCCTTGACCTCATCTATGAGTTACAAAATCTCGCAGCCAGCTACCTATTTGGCATCTCTATTTGTAGAAACACTTCCATATCTCTGCATATAAAATTTAAATAACAATTTCACCCTGAAAAGGGAAATAATTTCAAGTCTCTTATTTCAGTGATTAGCATGATTGCTAGCCAGTTACATAAGAATTTGATTTGTCCCTCTCAGTCACTTCCTATACCCATCTAAACATAAAGTTCTGCCACCACCCCACTCTAAATCTTCACTCCCACTTTCCTGGGGATAAAAATACTCTCCTAACTAGTCTCTTAAATTCGATGTTGTCTTTACCCCAACATCCTGCACAATGCAAGTGATTGTATAAAGACGAGTCTATTCACATTCCACTGACCCAAACCTTCCACAGATGCCCATTCTAGAGGGGTCTTTAATGTGACTGAGTAGAACTTGCAGAAAATGCCTACTGCCTATCACTGTCGGCGTCCCATTCACGCAGGTGCCGTCCCTCAATTCAGTCACTCACACTCATCACGCTCTACTGGTGAGATCGGTGAGCCCCACAAAGCTCCACAAAGACTGCTCCCTCCATTTTTTTTTTTTTTTTTTTTTTTTTGAAGTGAAGGCTTACTGTTGCCCGGGCTGGAGAGCACTAGTGCAATCTCCGCTCACTGCAAACTATGCCTCCTGGGTTCAAGCAATTCTTTGCCTCAGCCTCCCAAGTAGCTGGGATTACAGGTGTCCACCACCACACTCAGCTAATTTTTCTTTTTTTTTTTTTTTTTGTATTTTAAGTAGAGACAGGGTTTCATCATCTTGGCCAGGCTGGTCTTGAACTCCTGACCTCATGATCCACTCGCCTTATCCTCCCAAAGTGCTGGGATTACAGGCATGAGCCACTGTGCCAAGCCCAAAGACTGCTCCTTCTGACTCTTATTTGTCCCCCTCTTTCCCATTTCCTAGAAACTTTTACTTCCTTTTTGTATTAATTCCTTAAAGATGCATTTCCAAATGCCCTAAACTAGGCTAGATATCCCTTGTCTTATACTCTTCTTATATCCCAAAGCTGCTTTTTTCAGCAATCTTGACAGTGATAATAATATAATAAACTGTGTAATTGTGTAATTAGGTTCTTAAAGTTTGTATCTCCAGTTACTATATGAGCTTCACAATGAAAAGAACCACATTTGCATTTTTCAGAGACTGGGTAATCAGTACTTATTTGTCAACCTGATAATAAATTGCCATTACTCCTGACACAAACAGGGTTGTTGGTGTTAGTGTGAAATATGGGTGCTCCAATATTTCACGACAAGATCCCCTTATACTGATTTGTGTACCCTACACCCCCACCCCTTAAGAATATCTGCTTTCATAGATTTCATAGACTTCTTACCTGCTTGTTGCAGTCTTTTGAGGAAAACCACAGTTCCTAGAGGTTCCTCTGAGGATCTCTAGAAAACTGCTGCTTCATGAAGATCTGGCCTATGCATATTCCACTTGTTTTACTCTGCTTTCTGTATGCCCAGCAAATGGATAGTAGTCTTCCATCCAGTACATCAAATTCTAAATTGATGAGCGAGGACTGATTGGACTGAGCTTTTAAGTTGTTCAGTCTATGAGCTCCATCATAACAAAGACTATATTTATTCTAACTTTAGCCCCAACATCTAGTATAGCCCTTGACATTTCATGAGCACTCATTTATTATTTTAGTTTTGAAAACAAAATGAATGGAGAGACAGGCTTTCATCTGTACATTGGCAACCTCAATCCTATGTAACTGGAAAGTCTATCCCTAAAGGAGCACGAGTCAGAACCCATTTCTCTACTGTGGAGTATGCAAAGAAATATTTGAACTACCCACTGGAAAAACCCATTTCCATTTTTCTTTGGATTAGGGGTTTCTAAACAAAAGGTAGCATTTCAAATTAGCCCACTGCCTTTAAGAGTTCACTTTTTGCCAGAGTCATAGAGTATAGACATCTGTAAAGGGCATCTCTGACCAAATTCCTCTGACACACAGAATTTCTCCAGACTATCTTTTCTTTGGACAATGACTCTTATCAGAATTATTCATTTATTTCCTTGATGTTATCTGTATTTTTCCTGTTATTTGTTCTCCTTGGCATTCAATGTCAGTTTCTCAACAAGATGTTAACTCTATCATCCTTACCTTATCAACATGTACAATAGTCCACATATACACTCTCCCCCTGTTGCTTCCTCTCCAGCCTAGGCTGCTCTCTGGAAGACCATATGTCCAGAAATGAATGTCTGACAATGTATTTATATACAACTGCTTTTCACAAAGATTTCAAGGCCAGAGTTATTTATGTTATGACTATGTCAGCAGTGCTTCTGTAAAATCATAGAAATAACATTGGTTTCAGTATAACAACGTGAAGAAAGGTGGAAGTAGAAAAACAAAATTATTAAAACCCAGAAAGTCTTTCTAGATGACAGTTGAAATTAAGCACTTGTCTAGTAAGGAGTGATCTAACAGTTCCAGAATTTCTTCCTCAAAGTAAGAGAACATGAGCTTGAAATTTATGAGCAAAGCTATGATGAGATGGAGGAGGAATTAGAGGACAACTGTCACTTGATGAAATAGTTTGTCTGAACAATCCATGGCACAGAAAAAGGCTGCACTGAAGAGAGTTGCCTTGGGAATGGGGCGCTAATTTAGAATGTGGCATGTTCCACAAGAAATGATAGGATTGGTACTGAAGGAATCATAATAAGCAGCTCCTTGGAGAATAAACAATTTAAGAAAATGTTACATTCTGCAAGTACGTCCCCCAACTCCTCATTAATCACCCTAACCTTCCTGTCACTGTGTTAATAGCCACCAATCCCATGTCACACATGCTCATAATAGAGTGTCACACTTTGTCTCATCAGAGTAATTCAGAAGAGTTTGAAAACAATTACCAAATACATTTTTACTGTGTACAAAGACAAAGGAAGACAATTTTTTGGATAACTGTTATCTAATAATTTAGCTTTCTTCTCTTATAATTGAAAAAGATATAACTACTGTTATAAAACATTGTTTCTTTACAATAATATCCAGTCTATAGGAAGAAGATTGAATTAGGGAAGATAAATATATATATACATATTTTTTGCCTTAGCAGGTACAGCATACTAGGTATGTTCGTATGAATTAAATTGATTCCATTATCCTTATATCCCCAAAGTGCATAACTGTCAGCACTGTTTCAGATTATACATGCCTTAAGGGCAGAAGGAGTATTGGCACAAATAAAATTAAAATGCCTTGAATGTATTTTAAGGGGGCCAGAGTCAATGATTTTCTATCAGAATAGATCTCAAATATTTTATCAAAACCAAATAAAAGTAGTAAATTATGCCATTTGACAAATTTGATGTTTTCACTGACCACTCCCCACCACCCATCCATTCCCTACCTGCCACACATTGTTTTCTGTATATCCAGTTCTTATAAATGAACTGGCTAGTGACAAATAGTGATTAAAATTATTGTAAGCTCAACTATTTACTCCTCAGCACTTGAGTTCAGCTCCAGAATCATGTTTTGTTTGGAATTATTTTCTTTTGAAATTCAGTAGTAAAATACGGGTTTCACTTTTTTGGTCCCAGTTGATGTATATGTGTGTGTACGTGTGCACACACACACACACACATATGGTCCAGGTGGGGTGAAGCTAAATGTTGAAAGATAAGTTTAGAATATTTCACTGTGGAGTTTTTCAAAGCAATCATTGAATGAAAGACAGAGTTTTTAAAAAGATTTTAGCAGATACACTAGAAGACAGCTGTAGCCTAGGATACATTCAGGCACACTTAATAGTGCAGATTACAGGGAAGTTCCATGACTCATTAGTTAATCATTCTATTCAGAACCCACTGATGACAGGAGTTAAGCTTTCTATATAAAACTGCTATCTCATAATGTACATTCCCACCAAAAATGTTTTTAAACTACATCTATGCATTGCTCTGAAGGTATGGGAATGATAACACTTTCTAGAGCATAAGAATTTAATTATTCAGATACCAAAGTCAAAATCTTCATCACATTCCTTTAGAAGATCTGTGAATTAGATGGCTAAAATCAAACTCCTGTGTTAACCTATTGTACAGTAAACAAAACAGTAATTTATAGACACATGTGTGACTAAGAAAATGAAAAAAGTGGAGCGAGAAAACATCTTATTTAATTTGGCTCATTTAATTCATATTGATTTTCTTCCTATCAGAGTAAATCTGAAACATCACCAATAGTGACCCTATAACAGCAAATAAATCCCCAGATTAAAAATCCTACTTGTGTCATTTTATACTTAGAACTAATGGAACTTAGTTCAGAAGGTTGGCTTTAAAAGACTACATTTTCCTTAAATGCTTGAGCACTTGTGATCATCTTTAGAGAATACCTTTAAATACGTTTTTGTGAGTTTTCTATAAACTCATTCTGAAATGACTTTTTTTTTTGCAGTTTTGTTGAATAGATATGGAAATTGTTGATTGCTGCAAGATTTGTCATTGTTGCAGATTGCACTGCATATAAACAACACTCCTACATGTGTGGATTTTCCTATCTCAGAGGCAAAAACTCCTCCCACACAGAATATTGGAGATACTTATATGCCTAGTTTCTCTTAAAGCTTGCATCTGAGCACCTACTCCTAAGCCTTAACTGGAAGCTAGTGATATGAAGAAGTGAGAATCACACGGCATCCATGCCAGGGGAGATGGTCACAATGGTAGGTACATCCTCCTCCTCCATGCAAGAATTGAGAAGTACTTGAAACAGAATTAAGAACCTATAGATAAATGGCACGAATGGTATTAGTGGTGGTGTTGGTGTCAACTATGGTGTCTGTATCCAACTGTGAGATCAGTCAGTCCCAGTGCATAATAAAATTGAAAGTGGTGTCCTTCCGATTAGTCTTAAATCCTGACTCTCCAGATCTTCCAGAAATTTCTGTGTCTATTTGCTAAGTTCATTTTATAATTTTCTAAACTACTTTTCTCCTAGTATTAGCCTCAGTTAATTTAGTCTCTAAATTTAGATCCCTGTTCAACATATTGGTGAGTGAATAAAATAAAGAGAGAAAAAGCGAGATGGGAGGGAGTGTGATGAGAATAAAGGTATGTTATTAAAGAGATTACTAAACTGTCACTTGTCTTTGGTTGGAATAAGACTCTATACAATGGTAAAATGTGCTGACTGGGATTTTGGGCAGGACTAATCATATCTGGTAGTGACAATTTGGGTGGTTGTAGAGGAGGTCTATAAATCTTACCTAAGTAACATTTACTGAGCATCCATTATTGCAATTTTATTCTTTTTTCTATCTTGCTTTTTCACTCGCAACAATAATGAACTCTGCAAATACGTTTATTTATACAAATTTAAACAGACATCACAAGCAATGTAAACAAAACTATAGAAATTATCTGGTTTAGAAAACAACATACACATGCTCTCTCTCTCTCTCTCTCTCTCTCTCTCTCTGTCTCCAGGGAGGACATTTTATTGATATCTATGTAAATAAAGAGATTAGTATTGAGCACTCCTTGTGACCTTTAATTACTTAAGGCTACTCCAATAAGAACCTCTAATCTAAAGTGTACAATACAAAGAATTCAGAGGAATCTAAATCCAGTTAAAATAATATAAACTAGTATAGTTTCACCAAGGAATTATTTTAAAAATCTATGCAATCTTAGACATTGTCCAAGGTCCAAACTAGAAAGTCTGAGTCTGAAACATTGCTATCAAAAGTGTAACAATCTTAACTAACATGCAAATGGGTCATATAGAGATGTGCCTAAAATGTTTGATTAGTGTAACCTCAAAATCCCTAAAAAGTCTTTGTTCTTAGATTTCCTTGACACAACCAAATGACATTTTTGGGGATGACAATAGAGTTGTTAAGATTAGAGAAATAAAACTGGTGCTTATTAAAAGGTCAGTAATGACAGTGTTTCTTATTTACATATGATTTTAGCAGTTTCATTAAAATCAAGTATCTAATCAATGGCGCTGGAGAAGTGAATTCTCATGACTATCCACATGGATGTTCAGCTTGAAACTGACCCCATACTATGGACAAAAATGGATTCAAAATGGACCCTAGATAAAAATATAAGAGGCAAAACTATACAGCTCTTTATAAAAAAGCAAAGGAGTAAATCTTTATGGTCTTTGATTAGGCATTGGTTTCTAAGATACAAGACCAAAACTATAGGCATACAAGAAAAATCTAAATATGACTTAAACAAAATTAAAAACTTTTATGCTTCAACAGGCATCAAGAAAGTGAAAAGGCAACCCAAAGAACTGAAGATTTGAAAACTTTACATTTGATGAGGGACTTGTATCCAAAATATATAAAGAATTCTTACAATTCAATAATAAAATTACTACACAATTTGAAAATGAACAAAGGATTTGAATAGATATTTCTCCAAAGAAGATATACACATGGCCATCAGCACAAGAAAAAAAGTCCAACATCATTAGTCATTAGGGAAATGCAAATTAAAATTACAATGAGGTATTTCTTCACACCCACTGAGGTTGCTAAATAAAAAAGAGAGACATTAACACATGTTGGTGAGAATGTCGAGAAATTGGAACCTTAAAGGTGGGAATGTAAAATAGTATAGTCACTTTGGAAAACAGTTTGGCAGTTCCTCAAAATGTTAAACATAGAGTTTCCATATGGCCTAGCATATGTACCCCAGACAATTGAAAATACAGAAACTTAAACACAAATGTCAATAACATTATTCATAATAGCCAAAAAGTAGATCTAAGTATCCATCAACTCGTGGATGAATAAACAAAATCTGGCATATCTGCATAATGGAATATTATTCAACAATAAAAAGAAATGAAGCACTAATACATGCAACGGTGAAGATGAACCTTGAAAATATAATGCTAAGCGAAAGAAGCCTGTCGCAAAAGAGTACATCTTGTATGCTTCTATTTATACAAAATGGCCAGGATATGGAAATCTACAGAGACAGGAAATATATGACTGTTTGCCAGGACTTTGCTTGTGGAGACATACAAAAAGCTGCTAATAGGTATGGAGTTTATTTTGGGGGTGATAAACATATTCCAAAATTAGATAGTACTGATACCTGTGCAATAGTGTGAATATACTGAAAACCAGTGAATTGCTTTGAGAGTGAATTTTATGGCATGTAAACTACGTATAAATAAAGTTGTTTTAAAACAACTCAAATCTCTAAATGCTCAGAAAGTAGTATTTTCTACAAAGCCCAGTACCACTGCAAATTTTCTGACCTAGAACAGAAATTGTTATATGAAGCAGAAATATGTAACATGCAAATTAAACTAAGGAGAGAAAGGAGGTAACAGTGTATTTCCTTTAAGTTGGTAAGTATCTCACAACCAAGCAGTGAGAACTTATTTGTCATATGGATAAGGGAAGACTGAGAATCCCACTGATCCAAACACATAGGACACATGTAGATTGTTAACAAAGTTAGTAACTCAGGACACACAAATGTAAAGGCCATATTTAGATACAGACATCGTCTTTCTTTTCATCTTGTTTTGTCTGCCTTTCATTTCTCTGTCTGTCTGTCTACCTATCTACCTACCTACCCAGCTACCTACTGCGTCTATGTTTTCCGTTTTGATTATTTAAGTTATATTTTTAATAGTGAAACTTTCACTTCTCAGATATGTTTTAATATGGCTTGATTTTCTAATTTCAGTTATGTTGAAAAACATTCCTGGATACAAAAACATATGTTGTATCCTAAATTGTTTGCAATCTTCTTAAGGAGAAGCTAACTTGCTAAAGAATGAATACTACAGAGATTACAAACACAAATTCCTACATGACTCAGGCAGGTAACTAACTGGCAAGAGGCAGTATACTTAAGGTGAAGATTGGCAAAGAATCTTCCAAGATGTGGGCTAGAAACTCAATTTCAGTTTCCTCATCTTTAAAATGGAAATCATAATAGTACTTACTTGTAACAGTTATCAACTGTGGAGTAACAAATTACCCCGACTTGGTGGCTTTTGACAAAATTTATTATCTCACAGTTTCTGGGGATTAGGAACTTGGGTGAGGCTTAAATGAATCCTCTAATCTCTGCCTCAATTTCTTACCCAAACCTGCAATCAAGGTGTGGGCTGGGGCTTGCCTGAGAAAGCTTCTGAGCTCACTCATGTGGTTGTTGGAAGAATTCCGCTCCTTAGGGATTATTGGATTGGGGGCTTCAGTTTCTCCTTGCTCACTGGCCACAGGCTGCCCTCAATTTTTTGACTCCTGGGTCTCTTCTCAGCACAACTTCCAACATAGCAGCTGCCTTCTCTCAAATGAGCGGGTGAAAGAGAGCAGGAGAACAAGGAGGAAGTCACAGTCTTACATAACTTAATCTTGGAACAAATATCCCATCACTTTGGTTGTATTTCTTGTGTTATAACTGAGTCACTAGATTCAGCCTACACGCAAGGAAAAGGGATTACACAAGAGAGTAAATGTAGAAGCTGGGGATAACTAGGGGATATTTTAAAGGCTGCCTTGCAAACTTCCTTGCAGAATGTGTTGGGCTAACAAATTCAATGAGCTAACACATGTACTTAGAACAGTGCTTGATGTAGTAAGCATGATGTATTACATTTTATTATGTATGATAGAGGCTGACTGTAAGGCAATAAAGATGGATCCTGTTGGAACTGGAGAATGCATGTGCCACTTAAAAATATTTAAGTTCGTATCTTATTTAAAAAAAACTCTGATAAAATGTATCTATATATTTTTTTCAATACTGGAGGTGCCAGTTTATGATTTCAAGTCAGGCAATAAAACTTCTAAATGAGGCAAATACCATATATTCTAAATTTCAAGATGAGTATTTTAGGTATTTTTGGACATTTTATTTCGAAATGACTTCAAATTTTTAGAGATGGTACAAAAACAGTAAAAAGAACTTCACTATAGTTTTCATTCAAATCTTCCCATTTGTTTTATTATGTCTCTCTCTGTCTCTGTCTCTCTCTCTATATATATATATAAACATATCTATATAAATATTTTTATATATAATGTGCTTTTCTCTACCACCTGACAAAGTTGAAAACACAGTGACCCGATTATATCTTAATACTTTCTAAAAATATACTTTTTCCTACATAACCACAATGCAGGGAAATGAACACTAGTACATTAGATTATCATCTAATTCATAGATCTCCCTCAAATTTTGTCAATTATTCAAGTAAGATACTCCATATATCCAAGATCACATGTTGAATTTAGTTGTCATGTCCCTCTAGTCTTCTTAAAACTGGAACAGCTCTTCAGTCATTCAATCTGTTTCTTAAGTTTCACGTTTTTATTGAATACAGGTTTGTAGTTTTGTACAAAGTCTCTCATTTGGGGTTTGTCTAATTTTCCTTATGAACAGATTATTGTTTGGGAAGGAAAACTTAAGACAAAATGTTGTTTACTCCACATCATATCTAAGGGCACATGATGTTGCTATGTTTCATTACCAGTGACATTACATTTTATTACTTGGATAAGACGATATCAGCCAAGTTTTTCTACTGAAAACTAAATTTATACTTTACATTCATTAATCAATGACTTATAGTTGTTTTATATGGAGGTACCGTGAGTGAGAGCTTTCACTCTACTAAAGTTATTTAGGTATTTATTGTTCATTTACAGCAGTATGGACTCATGGTTTCCAATTATGCTGAAAGATTTTTAAATCAAGACATTTTACTTTAATGTTCAATTTTTCTCAGAGTTGGTGAGCTATTCAAATTAGTTATATTATAAGTTATGCCCCCATTATTCTGTGAGCACTTCCTTACTTTCTGGTTCCAAAACACGTTCCAGTATCACCTTGCATTTTCCCTCCACCATCAATATAGTCAGATATTTCTCTAATATACTATTTGGTTCCTTTCAGACGAGATTGAAAAACCATGATCTCCAAAGGAAAAAGTTCTCCACGGGGAAGTTTACACACCTCAGTGATGCTCCAAGCAACCACTGGAAAGTCAGGAATAAAATTAGAACATATTTATCTTAACATATTCTTGATCTCCAAAGGGTAAAGTTCTTCAAGGGGTGAAGGTCACCTTGTATTTTCCCCGCACCATTAATAGTCAGATGTTTCTCCAATATACTATCTGGTTCCTTTCAGAGGAGAATAGGATTTAAAAACAGAGATCTCCAAGGGATAAAGTTCTCTAAAGGGAAGTTTGCACTCCTCTGTCATTCTCCAAGCAGCCATTGGAATGTGGGAAATAAAGTTAGGACGTATTACTTTAACTGATTCTTGAAGAATTTATTTTATCATATGATTGCTAATATATACATTATTAGTAAAATGATGCATGCATATAATGGAAAAACAAAACATATATTGAAGCTCTTGTTAAAAGACTTACTAATTCAAGTTCTTAACCAAAAAAAGTTGTAGAACAGTTCTTTTAACATAGCAAAGATATATTTAGCTTACAAAAAATTTAGGCATGATGTCACCCAGCAGAATAATAGGAAAAACTCATTTGCAGTAGGCAGCAAATGCTAAAAATAAATAATCTCCTAATATGCCTACCAGGAAAAAGTAATACCTTATAGATCTTTTTACTCAATATGATACCCTATAGCCACTTGTGGATATGGGTGGATGACACAGTGGATGACACAGGAGAAAAAGAAATGTGCCTTTCTTATGCGCAGCTCTACATCCAACACCTTCTTTACTTCTGATACCCTCTTTAGACCTAAGCACAGATAAACTACTTCCTTCTCACACTCCATACCAATAATTATGATCCTGGGTTATAAAAATTGTTATAATAGTTCCTAACCTAAGCCCCAACTGCATGATATTTTCTATGACGTAATTGAGGACATCTATTTTGGGGTCTCCATGAGCAACACAAGTTTAGTGATTTGCTAGAAAGAGTTCCACAGTTTTGGTGATTTGCTAGAAAGGATTTCAAGATTCAAAGTTTGGTGATTTACTAAAAAGAGTTCCAAGATTCAAATATACTTTCTTCAATTCTGGTGATACGAACTGTACTCATAGCTATGGTTTATTACGGCAAACAGCAAGGGTAAAATACTCAGTAGGCACAGTCTAGAGGAAGCCATGCCTATATATATTACTTCCTCCAGCAACAAAATGTTGCAGTACTTGGGCACTGTTTCTGCCCTGGTAAGCCCATTTGAAACTCAGATTTCAAGATTTTTATTGTGGGTTGATCACTCAGACACACTCTGCCCAGGTAATAAACCAGAATCGTAAAAATCCTAGACTTTCAGAAGGAAAGCAAGTGTTTACCATTAATCACAATGTTTGTGTACTGGCTAGACAGGTCGTACAACCGAATTCACAGGGACACAGAACAACCTTATCACTCAAGGAACATCTCAGAAGCCAGCCAGCCCAGGCAATGTTGTAAGCAGGCTCTTCTCACAATCAGGCCTTCCGTGGTAACTCTTTTCTGTACACTGGCTAAGGTGTCAGTTGTGACAAAAATGGCTTTTTGTAGTTTTTCACTATCACATATTTATAATTCACTATCTATGAAAAAGACAATATTTAGTGTTTAAGTTACTAATATATGATTTTCAACTTCAGCTTAATTAATAAAAAACCTTCAAATTAACTTTCTAAAGAGAATAATTAAACCAGATATATCCTTCAGTAAAATTTATCATTGCCAAAAGGAAGAGTATCAGTAATCAGAAAATCATTCAATTATTTGCAATAAAACAAATGTTAAATAAATTCCTGGGACCAAGCAAAGGATTAACTAAGCCCTATGTATAACTGATTTTAATATAATCTCCAAACAATCCCATAAATTATTTTCATATTTACTATTTTATAAGTATGAAACTGAGTCTTAAAGAAATTAACTCATAAGGCTGTGGTTGCCCATCTGTAAAGGGTAACAAAAGCAAGGGAATCTGATTCCAGATACTAACTACATAACCATTAAACGACACTGCCTCAACTTGTTTGAATTACTGCAAGCATATTCTTTCCTAGCCCAATTTTTAACTTATTATCTTTTCCTCCTCATTTATATGCTTTCTTCAAGTCTGGTAATATGAACTGCTCTGTATGACAAGCTTTGAGAGTAAGAAGCATGCATTTACTATCTGCTATATTTTCTTCAAAAATTAGTATTTATTTACAAATATATAAACTCTTCTTATATTACATGTAGAACAGTAGTTCAAAAATACTAATAAAAAACAAGGAATCCTTGAATTGCCCTCTTACTAGCCATTTCTTCCAATATTTCTAATGTAAGTAATTGTATTCATGAGTAATATATTTTAAATTCATTTGAAAAATATAGAGATCAAAAGTCATAGTTTTGATGTGCTTACCACATTTTTTAAAAGACAACTCCTTTTAAATTTCCAGTTTCTAATTCCCAACATAATTTTGGAAATTGATCCCATGTCATTGTTACCTGGGTTCAAAAAATTATAATGCAGCAGAAAAAAAGTCTGAAGTTTTTAAGCAGTGAATTCAAGTACTTTTCAGGATGAGACAATAAGAAACTAAAGATTAGTTGCATCTGTAAGGGGTAAATTGTCCTTGAAAGAAATAAAGGTAGCATAAAGAGGAATTTATAATATCTCTTGGGTTCAACAATATTAATTTATCTTAACCATCTTTGAAGTCCTGACCACAGTGAAACTTTCCTAGGTGCATTTTAATTAGGGTGATACTGTCTCAATAAGTTGCCTAGCATTCATAAGAGAACAAACTATTATCTCAAAACCATTTGTCATAAATTATAATCTGAAATTAATAAATTAGGTACCCATAAGAGAACATACAGTGCAGCATTTGAAAAAATTAAAAAATTATTTCAATCATAGTTCACAGTGCCCTCAATGATTTTTAATATATACCATTCTTGAGGTAAAAAAAAGCATCTTGTGAGAAGAGGTGAAGAAGTATTTTCCCATTAGTGTCTTAACTTGAGGTTTTACATCAATGTAAGGTTTCCAACAAGATGAGTGTTGTGTCTTTCACCCCCAAAAGTCCCATCTTTTTCATCATTTTAAGTATTGAATCATCCTCACTTGTGAATAAGCCATCTGCTAAAAGCAATAATTTTTGGAACAATGTCCCAAAACAGCTTCCCATAGATAGCTGCTGGCAGCTCTGGCATTTGGGAGCATAATCCTTTTAAACTGAAATCTGCCCTCATAGGTACAGGTTTCTAGATCCTCAGAGCATCACAAGTTCTTTATATTTGTGATGAAGGTCAAATTAGAGAAAAGGATATTTAAGCTGAAATTCACCTGATTTTCTTTCTCAATTGTGTTATCAAATTTCAAACTCCAAATAACCAAAAATATGGGGAGAACCTTAATGAAAAACCTAACATTCATCTTTTGGAAACTATTAACATCCCTGATTCATGAGAAATTGGATGATCATACATTCCCTAAATCATAGATGAGTAATTCACCTTTCCTGTTATTACATTTTGCCTTTCAGCCTTGATCTCCACAACTCTTCTGTAATGTATGTTAGTACTTGCTAACTTCTTAATCCTCAGTGCCTTGGTCAAAGGACCACTGAACAGGTGGGAAATAAATCTAGACCGAAAGATCTGGTTTCAAACCCTTATTCTCCTAGTAAATACCTACGTGATATTAGAAAAATCACTTGTTTTACAAAGTGAATAAAGTGTCCCAATGATCTCTAAGATGCTTTTAATATTAAACATACTGTGATACGCTCTTTTCTTATATTTATTATGTCAAATCATTACACTTATCAAGCCAAAAAGGTAATACAAAGATCTAAATCCAAATGATTTGTAAATTTACACAAAGTTAACACATTTGACCTCTAGATTGAATTTACATCTCTTATAGCTAGCATATTTTGTGAGAGAAACCACGTAGAAAAATATACTATGTCTAAATTCCCAGGCATAAATTAACTAAAAGAAAATGACTATTTTCTGACTCAGTTCATTGGCTGTATATGTTCTTCAAAAAATCTCTTATTTCAGAGGGATATAAAATGCACGTAATAAAAAAAGAAATCTGTAGCCAACGTGTGTCAATGGCAAGAAAAAAATTCTTAACTTGCTTTTAATATTTTGGTTTGTGTTTAAAAATTATTGAAGAAAAAATTCCATCTCCAAGTAAAATTAGTATTTCCAGATGAGAACATTCCCACGAATCCTCTTTGGTTTTGGCTCTTAGCTAAACTGTTTCTTTTAATCAAAACACAAATCATGTAAAAAAGAAAGATTTTCTTTGTTACAAAATAACTTTAATTATAATAGTTGTAAAATTCTTCTGCATATATTCATTTCAGGTTTTGACATACAAGTTAAACTTATAAGTAACATGACACCTTCAATAGGAAAATGGTTTTAGAAAGTCCAAATATCACTTCAAGTATAGTCATGGGGGAGTTTTACTTATTTTTGTTTTTTCAAATTATGGATTGACTGTATTCAAAAATATTTTGTCAACTCTTTATACTACAGAAATATGAAAAAAATATGCTTCTGATAAAACTATCAAATTTCTTATAATAGGCTTAGAGTGTTTAGCATTCAGCATTTTAGTTGATCTATTACACATATCAATTTTGTTCTTCACAGATAGTATTTAACCTAAAAATTTGTATATATAAAATATATTTTAATTTTCAAGTGTTGTCTTTTACTTAGGTTTTTTCTATCTCCTAAAACATTAATTAAAATTAAATATCTAGAAACTTTAAGTAGATCATATGAAATTATCTGCATAATTCTGGCAGAAGAAACAATTTTCTTCCTCTCATAGTATTTCTATGTTGCCTATCCTACATGGACATTAGCTCCCTTCCAAGTACTAAAAAGACTACCTTCTAGCTTCTTTCCACTTTCTCACTCAGTCATTATCTTGGAAAAATTTATGACTTAGCTGTTGATTTTAGGGAAAAGAAACCTGAGTAAATGGTGGCCCAGACTTTTCTTTCTTTTAGAGAATCTGTGCTCAGTACACTGGCGTTCTCTGTTCCTTTATTTTGTAACTTTACCATGAGATATCCTTCATTAGCAAGGTGAAAAGTGTGCAGAACTGCATAGGTAATTTCAATTTATATGTGAAGAGTAAAAATATCATGTGGTCTGAAAAACAGATATATTGTTTTCCATTTGCAGTATTCCTGAATCTACTTCTCAGTTTGGGCTTCAGGAAAAACAAAAAAAAAAGGTTTGAAAACCATCAAGATTTCATCAAAAGCCTAGTGCTTTGACCTGAATGTCCCTATCAAGATTTCATCGAAAGCCCAGGGCTCTGACCTGAATGTCTCCCAAATTCAACTGTTGAAAATAAATCTCAATTGTAATGGGATTATAAGGTGGGACTTTTCAGGAAATAATTAGGTAAGGAAGGCAGAGCCCACATGAAAAATTAGTGTGTTATAAAAAGGGCTGGAGGAAACTAGCAGAAGACCTTTTTTCTCTCTCGGTTCCTTCTGCCCTGTGAGGACACATTTGTCCCTTCCAGAGGATGTAGCCACAAGGCACCATCTTGGAAACAGATATCACCAGCCTGACCTAACATTGACCTTGGACTTCTAGCCTCCATAACTATGAGAAATAAATTTCTGCTCTTTATAAATTACCCTGTCTCGGGTATTTTGTTATAGCAACACAAATAGACTAAGACACCACATAAAGTAAAAGTTTCTAAGGTATGGATCTGATGAGCCTTTATACTATTAAGAATGAAATTACCTTTTCAGAAGAAAATATAATTGACTAATTTTAGGCACAATTAATCAATTACCTCAAAAAAGGTTAATTCCCTTTGAAAATAATCATTACACCATTATCATTTAAATCACATTTTCTTTGAGAATTTAAAAATGCCCCCATCTGCTTTTTAATTAAGTTATTAATCTTTGCATTTTGATGAAGTAATAGTGAATATTAGAGAAAAAGAAGAAAAAAGTTTAAAACATTAAGAAAATAGAAAAAAGTTTATTTACTTAATCTAAAAAGTATTCTTACCTAACCATGATACTTGCTTTCATGTTATTTTTTTGCTTTTAACAAAATATAGCCACATATACTGAGATAATGTTAAGAAAATTGATTAAAGAGACTCTGAAATCAATACAAATTATCATGTTGAAAATATAAAGGAAAAGATGACATGAATATCTCATCAATGAAAATATTAATGTTTACATAAAGGTATGACAAAACGTATGCTCTTACTTCCAGAAAACTTAAAACCACTCCATAAAATTACATCAAAATTTACACATCTATCTCTGAACAATTTTAAGTCACTTGATAAAGAATATTTATAATAAAGAACATTAAGATACTAGTAATTTTCATACGATAATTAATTTCCCAATATGGTTCTTCAGTTGACCGCACCTAATTATTATGTTCTTGTGTAACATTGTTCACTAGAGTATGTGCCAGTCTTGAGACTTGCTTCTGACCACTGAAACACAGTGAAGCTGGCTGGATGTGGTGGCTCATGCCTGTAATCCCAGCACTTTGGGAGGCAGAGGCAGGCAGATCACTGGAGACCAGGTATTTGTAACCAACCTGGCCAACATGGCAAAACCCTGTCTCTAATAAAAATACAAAAATTAGCTGGGCATGGTGGGACATGCCTGTAATCCCAGCTACTCGGGAGGCTGAGGCACAAGAATGGTTTGAACCTGGGAAGTGGACATTGCAGTGAGCCGAGATTGCACCACTGCACTTCAGTCCATGTGACAGAGCAAGACTGTCTCCAAAAAAAAAAAAACAAAAACAAAAAAAAACACACCAGTGAACACAGTGAAGCTATGTTGTCAAAAGAAGACTTGCAGCTTCTAACTGTGTCACTTGTAATACAGCTTCTCAGAACCCAGTCACAATTCTGTGCAAAGCCCAGACAATTATGTATATTTACTCAGACCAGAGCCAACAACCAATATTAGCTATCAGCTATGTGAATTATATATCTTGGGCATTCAACTTAATTTAGTCTTTAGTGTCCCCAAATGCTATCCAATGACAACTTCAGAAGAGAACCCAAGTGAGAATTCCTCAACTGTCACAATTAAGCCAATAAAGCCACAAAATCATTAGAGGATTTTTCTTGTTAGTATTTTTAGCAATAAAGTTTCAGATGATTTATTATAAAGCAGAAATAACTGGAGGAGAAATTGGTACCCAGAATGGGGTGCTACAATTGAAGAAAAAAAGTCTTAAACTACATTGCATTACCTTTAAGACTGGGTGACTATTAGAGGTCTAAAAGGCATCAAGAAGATTGGTAGTGGAAGCTAGAAAGACAGTAAAATAAATTTTCTTGGAGGCTGGAAGAAAGATTATCTTGTTATATAAGGGTGGAAATTTTAGTAAAACCATTACCTGTGATAACATGAAAAACAGACATTTTAAACTGGTACATTTGACCACAGAGACTTCCACATAAAAGTTACAAATGCCAGCTGGTTTTCCATAGCAGTATATTATAAGATATGAATAGAAGGAAATCAGATAAAAACAAACTGTTCTGTTTTCAAGCAAAATTTACAAGAGGCAAAAAAAAAAAAAAAAAGTTCATGTGTTTAAAAAAAAAAAAAAAAACTGAGTCATATTCTCATGTTCCCTAGATGTCACAAGGCCATCAAAGTAAGAAATGTGCTTAGAGTAAAAGCCATCTCTCAATATGGCTGTAGAGCCCTTTGTTAAGACTTGGGAAAGATTCAAAGAGGATTTTATACACTCAAATAAACAAAAATGATTGTAAGAATTTTAAAAGCATTGCATTTTGGAAAAGGTGGGCCCTATCTTAAAGAAATTTGTAGCCAAGGCTTTTATCTAATGAATGAATTCTATGACATTCAGAGGAAAACCACAAGAATTTTTAAGGGTATAGTATTTAAGAAAACACTCTTAGGTTATAGTAAAATGGACAGAAAATTCAAAATTAAGCAATTCCTTTGTGCCCCAACTCCACGTGTGGGTAGAAATCAGGTTGAGGAAGTTACTCAAACGCACGTGTTGTCCATTTCTTGTGAAAAAGAGGAACTTCGAATGGGAAAGTAGAGCCAAGAGTGCAGATGGTGGAACTAAGACTCTATACAGAGATAACAATTAGCTAAGAGCCTGGAGAACAACTTCCAGGTAATAGAACTGAGATCTAATCAAGGACACAGTGATCTGCGTCTGGTTAGATTTGAGAATTGCTATGAATAGCTTATTGGTATGTGTGATTATTTCTTATTCTTATGCAAGAATAACTCTTGCATTTATTTTATCCTTGTATCACCATTGTACGTTGGAAGTACGCTTTGTGATTGAGATAAATAAGGATGGAGAAAAGTAATATTCTAGAAATGATACACCCGAAACAGTGTTAGGCTGAATAATGTCTCCAAAGATATTTATGTCCTGCTCCTCAGAATCTATGAATATGTTACCTTACATAGGAAAAGGGACTTTACAGATGTACATTATATCGACATGGGGAAATTATCCTGGATTACCTGGGTATATCCAGGGTAATAACAAGTGTTTTTATAGAAGGGAGACCACAAGCCAGAGAAGAGAAAAGATGTTAAGTATCTGGCTTTGAAGATAGAGTAAGGAACCAGAAACTAAGGAATACATGCGATCTCTGGAAGCTGAAAAAGGTAAGAAAATTCATTTTTCCCTAAAGACTTGAGAATAACTATAGCCATTCTCAATTTGAAGCTTCTGATTGTAGATTTCTAACCTAGGTTATAGACTTCTCACCTCCAGATCTGTAATAGAATTGATTTGCATTGTTTTAAAATGCTAAATTTGTGGTGATGTGTTCTAGCAGCAACAGGAAATCAATATCCTTCCCCTAAGGAATTTTATCGCCACCTTGCTATCACTTGAATGTTACATCCTGGACTTCAATCTTGCAACTAATGCTATAATAGAATAAATCTTTGGGTTTCTTAAGACAGAGTGAGAGTATATTACATCTGTAATGCAGATGATGAGCGACCGAGGAGAAAACAGTAGTATCTAGTCTCCAGAGATGGCCTTCAATAAACCACAACTTTATGGTATTTATACCTTTGTGTAACCCATTATCCTTGAGTCTCTCCTGGTCTTAGTGCTGTGACTCACTTTTAACCAACAGACTGAGGTGGAAATGAAGCTGTAAAATGCTTTGCAATATCCACATGGGTCTTTCTGTATGCTCATTTTTGGAATGATTCTTCTCAGAGCCCAACTACCATGCTATCAGAAACCCAAGCCACATGTAGGTGATCTCGTCAGCAGCCATAGCTGATACTATCCAGCAGCTAGCATCAACTGTCAGCCATATAAGTGAGCCACTGTGGATGTCCAGATTAATCAAAGGCTTCAATGACTCTATCCGCAGCCACTATTACAAATACATGAAAGGCACAAGTAAGACTCACCAGCAAGGGGACACCTCGGCATCAGTACAAACAGGTAGCAGATAAAATAAAAAAAAAAAAAAGACTCATTGTTCAACACCTGCCTATGAATGAGAACAAGCCATGTTTGATTTTCTGTTCTTGTGTCAGTTTGCTGAGAATGATGGTTTCCAGGTTCATTCATGTTCCTAAAAAGGGGAGGGACAGCAGGGGGTGGGGAGTTGGGGAGAGATAGCATGGGGAGAAATGCCAGATACAGGTGATGGGGAGGAAGGCAACAAATCACACTGCCATGTGTGTACCTATGTAACAATCTTGCATGTTCTTCACATGTACCCCAAAACCTAAAATGCAATAAAATATATATGTGTATATATATATATATATATAAAAGACTCACCAGCTAAGCCTGGGATACTTATAGAATTCTGAGATATAATAATAAATTGTTATTTTTTACATTACCAGATCTAGGACTGTTTCACTACATAATGATAGACAATGAGAATATTTCATTAAATTATGATTAATGAATCACAATTTACAGAAGAGTAATAATAAGTCTTCTCATCTCTTTATAAAAAATTAACGCACCAAATACTAAGTGATTGAAGTTTTACCTAAAGATTATAAAAATTAGAGATAATAGGAGAGAACGGCATTTTTGCCTTATTATATTAGGTAATGACTAAATTACTATATAGAGGTATACACAAAGGCTATGAGCATCCAGAAAGGAAATATCTAATCTAGAAAAATTTCCAGAGGAAATAATGCCAAAAATAATGACCAAATATGCTGGCTCATGCCTGTAATCCCAGCACTTTGGGAGGCCAAGGTGGGAGGATTTCTTGAGCCCAGGAGTACAAGACCAATCTGGACAATATAGGGAGACTCAGTGTCTACCAAGAAAAATTAAAAATAGCCAGGTGTGGTGGTAATGCCTGTGGTCCCAGCTACTCATGGGGCTTAAGTGGAAGGATCACTTGAGTCTCAGAGTTCAAGTCTATAGCAACGTGTTATGCCACAACATTCCAGCCTGGGTGACAAAGACCATGTCTCAAAGAAATGAAATAAAATAAAAACAGTGCTTACAATACAACATAAAATATGAATCAAAACTACACTGGGGAGAGAGCTATAGTTGTTCAGACTAAACACAAGAAATTGTGCACATTTAAAGACAGAATGAACAAAATATAAATGTAAATAAATTACCAATTACAAAAAATACAGAGCAGAAACGAAATTAGATAGTGAAAAAATTAAGGTTGTTTAACATGATAATTAGTTCATGACAAAGAGTTACTGTTTTCTATATACAGTGCATGAGAAAGCTTAGAATTAAGAAAATATCCAAATAACCTTATTTTTGAAACATAAGCAACCAAGAAAGGTTAAATTTTTATAAATCCATACAAAAGAGAGTCTCATCAGCAAGACGGTCAAGTAGAACTTTCTAATGCTTGTTTCCCCGTAGAAACATCAATTTGAACAACCACTGATGCATGGAAATACCTTGGCAAGAGCTGAGGATTCAGATGAGAGATTTTAACACCTGGATGTAGCACAGAAATAAGAAAAGACATGCTGAAGAGGATAGGAAGGATAGTTTTGCATTATCCATGTAATTTCTCCAGCATCCCAAATATCACTGCAGAGAAAGATACCTTTTGCTTGGAGGAAAGAGAGGGACATCAGATTAGGACTTTGTTTTGAACCCCAACATGAGTTCCCCACAGCAAAATCTGTGACTAAGCATACCGCCGTGGTCTCTAACTCCAGGTCAGCACCCACAGACTGAGCTACGTGGCTGGCCCTGGTTCCAGGCAGTATCCCGCTACCTCAAAGACCAGGTCTGTCCGAAGAACCCAGCTTTCAGGCTTATCTCACTGCCAGGGCAACCCCAGTGGCCAAGACAGTGTTCAAGCCCCAGAACTGGGAGAGCCCCAGTGGCCCTGAGCCGTAGGCCTGCACTAGCACCAGGCCAGACCCCAGTCTCAGGCTCCGGACTGCATCGGGTACTAAGCTTGCCCCCATGGCTTTACTTATTAGGCCAAGATCCACAGACCTAGCCTCCTGTCCTACCCCAGGTTCCAGACCAGTCCAGAGCAATGCTGGACAACACAATCCCAAGCTTCAGGCCCACCCAGGCACCAGGTCAGCAGCAGCACCCCTGGCCTCTAGCACCAGTTCAACACGTGCAGACACAGACTCCAGGCCCGCACCATGCTTGGCTGGTTCTTGAAGCCCTACTCTGAACTAAACGTGCAGGCCCTTCAAGCAGTCTACTCTGTCAAAGTCAGGACTCTGCTAAGGAAACAGTGTGATACTAAGACTAGAGATACACATTTGGCTGGATGAGTTTGTAAATTATGAATTTCCTTTACCCCACTGGTCCAGAATTCCATGTCTCCCAGCACCGCACAAAGCTCAGTTCAACCTCCACTGCCATAGCAATCACTCTGTGATAAGCTTCAGATACTCGTCTTCAGGCATATTACACAGATCATCCTTACCTAAGTTTTTACAGAAGACCTCCAGAGAGACTTCTGCTCCCCTCCACATGCATATATATTCCTCTTCTACTCTGCCTCATCCTGTGGATTGCAACCTGCTTCAGATGCCTAAACTGCCATGCCTGCCTCCTCAGCTCAGTGAACTGGCTGTTATGTACCAGGGCTCCAGCCTGCTGTTTCAAGGTAAGCTCGATGTCTTCAAGCAAAGAGCTGTGGGCACTGTGGAGTGCACTATATTCACTTCTTCTCTCTCATGCATTACATTAATAAGTTGTCTGTTGTTCAAAACCTGAAAATTATGGTCTCATATATTTCATCCAACTTTATATTTCTTTATATTGCAGTTTCATCACCAGAAGGAAAAGGTATATATACCTCTAAATAAACATATATCTATTTTTTAATTTAAATTGTACAACTATTGTACCTGAACTTGGGAAATAATTAAGAGCTATCAAAGATGCCTGTTTAATAGCTCAATTGAGCTATTCTCCAATGTCATACATATTTCAAAACATGTTGTATCAGACAGTTTTTGTTAATTAAAATAAGAGCTATTATATATCTTTATATCAGGAAAATATAAATATATATTTTAACAAAAATTAGAGATACCATTTAATGTACTTGGCACAAATCATGCAGTATACTGAAGACAATGTTTGCAATTCATGTAACAATGCTGTAATCATTCCCACTTTATATATGAGAAAGCTGATCACACCAGACATTTGAGAGTTTTAAAAGCATGGGCTCTACAACCATACTATAGGCATTCCTGGGAGATACTGTAGACTCAGTTCCAGACCTCCCCATTAAAGCAAATACTGCAACAGAGAAAATCACACAAATTGTTGGTTTTCCAGAACATATAAAAGTTAATATTGTATTGTAGTCTACTAAGTGTGCAAAAGCATCATGTCTACAAAACAATATGCAAACCCTAACTTTAAAATACTCTACTGCTAAAAAATGCTAACAATCACCTGAGCCTTCACGGAGCAATCATCTTTTTGCTGGCTGAGGGTTTGCCTTCATGTTGATGGCTGCTGACAGATCAGAGTAGGGCTTGCTACAGATTGGAGTCATTTTGCCAATTTTTTAATGTAAGAAAATAATCAAGTTTGCCACATCAATTGGCTCTTCCTGTTGCAAAAGATTTCTTGTATCACGCGATGCTATTGTATTGCATTTTACCCAAAGTAGAACTTTCAAAATTCAGGTCAATCTTTTCAAATTCTGCTGCTGTTTTATCAACCAAGTTTATGGAATATTATAAATCCTTTGCTGTGAACATTGTTGTGAATATTGCTTCAGTAATGTTCACAGTATTTTCACCAGGAGTAGATGCCATCTTTAGAAACCATTTTTGCTCATCCATAAGAAGCGACTCATCTGTTCAAGTTTTCTCATGAGGTTTCTGCAGTCAGTCATGTCTTCATGCTCTACTTCCAGTTCTAGTTTTCTTGCTGTTTCCACCATATCTGCAGTTACTGTCTCCACTCATGTTTTGAATCCCTTAATGTCCATGAGCGTTAGAATCAACTTCTTCCAAACTTCCGTTAATGTTGATATTTTGATCTCCTCTTATGAATCCCAAATGTTTTTACTGGAATCTTGGATGGTGAATCCTTTCAAGAAGGTTTTCAGTTTACTTTAGTTTACTTTGCCCAGATTTATCAAATGAATATCTATGGCAGCTATAGCTTTACAAAATGTATTTTTAAAATAAGACTTGAAAGTCAAAATTACTCCTTGATCGATGGGCTGTGGAATGGATGTTGTGTGAGTAGGTATGAATATAGCATTCATCTCCCTCTGCATTTTCCATCAGAGCTCTTGGGTGACCAAGAATATTATCAATGAGAAGTAATATTTTGAAATATTTTTTTTCTGAGAAGTAATATTTTGATATATTTTTTCCTGAGAAGTAGGTGCTAACACTGGCCTTAAAATATTCAGTAAATCATGCTGTAAATGAATGTGCTGTCATCTAAGCTTTGTTGTTCCATTTATAGAACATAGCCAGAAAAAAATCTAGCATATTTGAGATCCTTACAATTTCTGAAATGGTAAATGAGCAGCAGATTTAACTTAAACCATGAACTGCATTAGCCCCTAGCAAGAGAGTCAGTCTGTCCTTTGAAGCCAGACATTGACTTCTCTCTAGCTATGAAAGTCCTAAGGAGGATCTTCTTCCAATAGGAGGCTGTTTTGTATACATTGAAAATATGTTGTTAATGCAGCTACCTTCATTAACGGTCTTAGCTAGATCTTCTCAGATGATCCTCTGCAGCAACTACATCAGCAATTGCTGCTTTACCACGTACTTTTACCTTACAGAGATGGCTTCTTCCCTTAAACCTCATGAACCAACTTCCACTAGCTTCAAACTCTTCATCTGCAGCTTCCTCACCTTTCTCAGTCTTCATAGATTGACAAGTTAAGGACTTGTTATGGATTTGGCTTTGGCTGCAAGCAATGTGGTGACTGATTTGGCATAGCCAGACAACTAAAACTTCCTCTGTATCACTTTCTTATCATTTATGTGCTTACTGTCATAGCACTTTTACTTTTCTTCAAGAACTTTTCCCTTGCATTCATAATTTTGCTAACTGGCACAAGAGGCCTGGCTTGCAACCTGTTTGCCTTTTGACCTGCCTTCCTCACTAAACTTCATGATTTATAGTTTTTGATTTAAAGTTAGAGATGTACAACTCTTTCTTCCACTTGGACACTTAGAGGCCACTAAAGGGTTATTAATTTGCCTAATTTCAATATTAGTATGTCTGAGGGAAAAAGGAGGCCTGAGGAGAGGGAGACAGGGTAATGACTGGTAGGGGCAGTCAAAACATGCATGACGCTTATTGATTAAATTTGCCATTTTATGTGGGTGTGGGTCCTGACACTCTAAAACAATTACATTAGCAACATCAAAGATCGCTGATAACAGATCACCATAACCAATATAAAAATAATGAAAAAGTTTGCAATCTTCAGAAAATTACCAAAATGTGACACAGACACAAAGTGAGCACATGCTGCTAGAAAAACTTTGCCAGTACACTTACTTGATGCAGGATTGCCAAGAACCTTCCATTTTGAAAAGTAAAATAGCCGTGAAGTGCAATAAAGTGAAGTGTAATAAAACAAAACATGCCTGTATTTGTGTCTAGGCTCCATAAGTTACTAGCTGTGATTTTAGAAAAATTATTTTTAATTTTTATGGACTTCAATTTCCTTATCTGTAAAACAGGCATTTTATTGCCTAACTCAGAGTTGTTTAGAAGATTAAATTATTTACATAGTAAGGGCTTATGATAGCATCTGCCTCAGAGAGAACATTAATAAATGTGAACTCTTGGTGGTATAATTTGGGCTTCAGTCTGATTTGCAGACAATGTCAAATTCTTGTCCTTAACCACTTGCTATTACTTCTTTTATAAACTCTGATGCTGTTAGTTTTAAATTTTAGTAACATGGTGAAAAGTATCTGAATTTTAACAATTCAACTTTTAAACTAGTTATTTCTCATATTTGGAAGATATATGTATTTTTGAATTACCAAACTTCTTGGATTCTATTATTATAACAGTTTTATTTTTTATTTCATTATACTTTAAGTTCTGGGGTACATGTGCAGATCCTGCAGGATTGTTACATAGATACACATGCCTTGGTGGTTTGCTGCCTCCATCCCCCCGTCACTTACATTAGGTATTTCTACTAATGTTATCCCTTCCCAATCTCCCCACCCCCTGCTATCCCTCCCCTAAACCCTCACTCCCCAACAGTCCCCAGTGTGTGATGTTTCCCTCCCTGTGTTCGTGTGTTATCATTATTCAGCACCCACTTATGAGAGAGAACATGCAGTGTTTGGTTTTCTGTTCTTGTGTTAGTTTGCTGAAAATGATGGTTTCCAGCTTCATCCATGTCTCTGCAAGGGACATGAACTCATCCTTTTTTACGGTTGCATAGTATTCCATGGTGTACATGTGCCACATTTTCTTTGTCAAGTCTATCATCAATGGGCATTTGGATTGGTTCAAATTCTGCTATTGTAAACAGTGCTGCAATGAACATACGTGTCCATGTGTCTTTATAACAGAACAATTTATAATCCTTTGAGTATATACCCAGTAAGGGGATTGCTGGGTCAAACGGTATTTCTATTTCTAGATCCTTGAGGAATTGCCACACTGCCTTCCAAAATGGTTGAACTAATTTACACTTCCACCAACAGTGTAAAAGTGTTCCTATTTCTCCACATTCTCTCCAACATCTGTTATTAAATTCCTGAAGTCTCTTTCACAAGTAATTATATAACACAAAAACAAATTTAATCTTCTTTCTTCCAATTCTTACAAGTCTTATTTCTTTCTCCTAAATATTTAAAAATTTTCAAAACACTCTGAGATATGGTAATTAAGAAAATTTTTTTTGTTCCTGATTTTAATTAAGATGATTCTAATTTTTTATTGAGTATGATGTTCATTCTCACTCTCAAAGAGGTATTTTAATCACATCTTTATACCTTATTTTAAAAGTGTGCATTTAACTTTCTTACACAAATAATCCAAAATGATGTTGAAATTTTTATTACTTCCTACACATTTTGGGCATTAAAGTAATGACCTGGAATTCTTTTATTTGACTTAAATAAAAAGCCAAATTTCAAAGTTTTTAAATGTTGTTGTATTGAATCAAACTTATGTGCTATTTGTCTTGCTATCGCCATCCAGCAAACACAACACACACATTAAAAATTATTGGTAATAGTAATTAATTATAATCACTAAAAAATACTGAATTCTTTATATAGCCCAGGGATTCTTCTAAGTTTTTTATACTCATTTTGTTAACATTTACAATAATTCTATAAATTTAGGACTATTTTAATTTCCATTTTACAGCTGAGTAAACCAAAGCTCAGGCAGTTAACAATCTTGCACAACCTCAGTCACCTAGCAAACAGTACAGATGGAATTTGAGCCTAGTCACATAATTCTAGAGTTTAAGCTTTTTAAATGCATTATTCTACTTAACTTTCATTGTTCAAGAAACAGTGAACTAAGCTGTCACCCTCTGAATGACCAGGTCTATATCTCCTTGCAAAGTGTTTCCCAGTTATGTCTGTATGACCAAGAAAAAGTTATCAGATGCGTGCTCTCCAATGTCTCTAACTGGGTGAGGTATTATGCAGTCTCTTCTTACTCTTTTTTTTTTTTTTTTTTAATTTGAGACAGAGTTTTCCTCCTTTTGCCCAGGCTGGAGTGCAATGGTGCTAACTCAGCTCACGCAACCTCCACCACCCGGGTTCAAGGGATTTTCTGGCCTCCACCTCCCATGTAGTTGTTGGGATTACAGGAATACATTACCATACCTGGCTAATTTTGTATTTTTAGTAGAGATGGGGTTTTTCCATGCTGGTCAGTCTGGTCTCAAACTCCTAACCTGAGGTGATCCACCCACCTCAGCCTCCCAAAGTGCTGGAATTACAGGCGTGAGCCACTGCGCCCAGCCTGCAGTCTCTTCTCTATCTCATTTCTCTGCTCTACTAACAAAATGATTAGAAAAAAAAACAAACATTTCAGTTAAACTCAGCAGATCGAACACACGTGTATATGTAACTCTTTCTGAATAGAAGATGGCAACACATTTTTGGAAACTTAAATGGAAAAAGTGGTAACTGGTTCAGCAAAACAGAAAAATACAGAAATTTAAGTACTATGATAAGCAGCAGTCAGGTATGGGGTGTGTGGGGTGTGTGCATTGAGAAAGGGTGCAGAACTAAAGCTAGAAGTCAGCATTGATGTAGATTACCCAAAGCTTTACCAAAGAAAATATACAGATGGCAGAAAACATTAAGACTCAGTAACTTTAGTCATTAGTGAAATGCTAGCTATAAGCACACAAGATACCACTTTATGCTTACTATTATGGCTAAGAAATGGCTGACAATATCAAGGGCTGGTGAGGATAGGGAAGAACTGGAATTGTCCTACATTTCTGGTGAGAACACAAAATGGTACAATCACTTTGGAAAACAGTTTGATAGTTTCTTATAGAGTTAAATATACACTTGCCATGCAATCGAGCATTCCCACTCTAGATATTGTCCAGGAGAAATGAAAAGTTATGTCTACAGAAGCTTTAATCATCATCACCAAATCTGGAAGCAATCCAATTATTCTTTAACTGCTAATATATCCGAACTAATGGAATGCTAGTAGCAATAAAAAAGGAGCTATTGATACATGCAATAACGTGGGTGAATCAGATTCATATGTAGCTACTGAATGACTCCATTTATATGACATTCTGGGAAAGGCAAAATTTTGAAACAAAAAACATCAATTGTTGTAAGGGTTTAGTGTAAGAAAGGATAAATAAGAAGGAATTTTGGGGGCAATAATGACATTCCATTTCTTGACTGTCAGGCCACTTACACAACTGTATTCATTTGTTTCAAATTGTGAAACTATATATATGAAAAAGTGAATTTTGTTGAATGCAAACACAAATGTTAGCAAATTTCATAAAAGCCCTAATGATTAAAATGCATTTTAAGAGAAAAGGAAAATAGAATTTCTTGCTTCTCCAAACTACATCAAGTTCTAAAATAAGTTAGTTATAGGGGAAATACAAGGCCAAGTTCACTAGCATTCCTGCAGCTATTAATACTTCACTGGCATATATATCAGTGAGATGAATTTGTACTAATGACACCTGAACAGATAAACATTCTGTTTCTCCCCCTGGCTTTACAGAGCTGTCAAACTTTCTGGAGAGACATGTAAAGGATTTCACACCTGCTATATAAATAATTTACAAATATCACAGTACCTGCAAACAAACTGCACAGTACAAACCAGTGACTGCAATCAAAGGAGAAAAACAAAAATGACCTTGGCATTCCAGACACCATAGTTTGTCTCTGACACTAATAGCTAATACTTATTGAGATTATCTAATCCAACAGGCACTTTCTTAAAACAATCCCAGGAAGTAGGTGTATTATTATGTTTCCTGTGTTACAGATGAGAAAATTGAGTCTCAGAAAATGTAGTAAATTGTTGAAGTTCACAAGAGGATTGTGGGAGTTTTTTCCTGACTCACAGTATCTCCACTCTTAACCACTTGGCTATGCTTATATTTCAGAGAAAGTTTGGGGATTGAAAAAGAGAATCCTTAAAACATGTACTAGATTCTGGATATTAGTCCTTTGTCAGATGTATAGATTGTGAAAATTTCTCCTACTCTGTGTGTTGTCTGTTTACCCCTGCTGACTGTTCCTTTTGCTGTGCAAAAGCTCTTTTGTTTAATTAAGTCCCAACTATTTATCTTTGATTTATTGCATTTGCTTTTGGGTTTTTGGTCATGAAATCCTTGACTAAGTCAATGTCTAGAAAGGATTTTCTGATATCATCTTCTAGAATTTTTATAGTTTCAGGTCTCAGATTTAAGTCCTTGATCCATCTTTAGTAGATTTTTGTATAAGGTGAGAGATGAGGATCCAGTTTCATTCTCCTACATGTGGCTAGCCAGTTATCCCAGCACCATTGGTTGAAGAGGGTGTCCTTTCCCTATTTTATGTTTTTGTTAGCTTTGTCAAAGATCAGTTGGCTGTAAGTATTTGGGTTTATTTCTGAGTTCTATTTTCTGTTCTATTGTTCTATGTGCCTATTTTTATAACAATACCATGCTGTTTTGGTGACTATGGCCTTATAGCATAGTTTGAAATCAGGTAATTTGATGCCTCCAGATTTGTTCTTTTTGCTTAATCTTTATTTGGCTCTGCAGGCTCTTTTTTGATGCATATAAATTTTCAGATTGTTTTTTCTAGTTCTACAAAGAATAATGGTGGTATTTTGGTGGGAATTACACTGAATTTGTAAACTGGCAATATCGTCATTATTTTAGTCTGTTTTCATGCTACTGATGACGACAGGCACAAGACTGGGCAATTTACAAAATAAATAGGCTGAATTGGACTTATAGTTCCACATAGCTGGGGAAGCCTCGCAATAATGGTGGAAGACAAGGAGGAGCAAGTCACATCCTACATGAATGAAAATAGGCAAAGGGAGAAAACTTGTTCAGGGGTACTCCTCTTTTTTAAACCATCAGATCTCCTGAGACTTATTCACTTTCACAAAAACAGCAGGAGAAAGACTTGCCCCATGATGTAATTACTGCCCATTGGTTCTGTCCCACAACACGTAGAAATTATGGGAGCTACAAGATGAGATTTGGGTGAGGACACAGAGCCAAAGATTATCAGTCATTTTCACAATATTGATTCTACCCATTTATGAACATGGGAGCAGTTCCATTTGCTTGTGTCATCTATGATTTCTTTCAGCTGTGTTTTGTAGTTTTCCTTGTAGGGGTGTCTCACCTCCTTGGTTAGATATATTCCTGAATATTTTATTTTTTGCTGCTGTTGTTAAAAGGGTTGAGTTCTTGCTTTGGTTATCACCTTGGTCGCTGTTGGTGTATAGGAGAGCAATTGATTTGTGTACTCACCAAAAAGTGGTCAAAGGACATGAATAGACAATTCTGAAAAGAAGATACACAAATGGCTGACAAACATATGAAAAAATGCTCAACATCACTAATGTTAAGGGAAATGCAAATCAAAACCACAATGCAATACCAGTTTACTCTTGCAAAAATGGCCATAATAAAAAAAATAACAGCTGTTGGTATGGATGTGATGAACAGGGAACAGTTCTTCACTGCTGGTGGGAATTTAAACTAGTATGGCCACCATAAAAAAACAGTGTGGAGATTTCTTAAAGAACTAAAAGTAGAACTATCATTTGATCCAGCAATCCCACTACTGGCTATCTACCCAGAGGAAAAGAAGTAATCATAAGAAAAAGATACTTGCACACACATGTTTATGGTAGCACAATTCACAATTTCAAAACTGTGGAACCAACCCAAATGCCCCTAGGTCAATGAGTAGGTAAAGAAACTGTGGTATACGTATATGATGTAATACTACTCAGCCATAAAAAGGAATGAATTAACAGCATTTGTAGAAATCTGGATGAGACTGGAAACTATTATTCTAAGTGAAGTAACTCAGAAATGGAAAGCCAAACATCCTATGTTGTCACCCGTAAGTGAGAGTGAAGCTGTGAGGATGCAAAGGCATAAGAATGACACAAAAGAATCTGGGGACTCAGGGGAAAGAGTAGGAAGGGGGTGAGGGATGAAAGACTACAAATTGGGTGCAGTATATACGGCTCAGGTGATGGTTGTGCCAAAAATCTCACAAATCACCACTAAAAAACTTACTAATGTAACCAAACACCACCTGTTCCACAATAACTATAGGGGAAAAACCATACTAGGCTCTCAATGATTTTCCCCTTGTCCATTTTTTTTCCATCTAAATAAAGGGCACCATCATGCCCCCATCCTGTTGTTCGAGCCAGAGACTTAGGGAATCACACATGATTCTTTTCTTTACACTTATATCCTCCAGTAAATGAACCAGTTACTCATACAGATTTTATCTCCAAAATATACATTGAATGTTTACCTCTCTCTGACTCATCTTTACTAGATTATATGGGTCAAGATACTATTATCAGTCACCCAAAAAAACTGCAAGTAGCTCTGAGGTGGTCTTCTTGACTCCACTGCTACCTCCGACAATCCACTGACCAAAAGATGTGAATAAAATCACATGACTTATTTGGTCAAAACACTCCGGTGGCTTCCCACTGCATTTATTCTAAAATCAAAGATTCTAGGCCTACAAGGTCCTTACACGAGGTTGCTTTGTCCCCCTTTCCAACTTCTCAGCACATGATTCCATGTCTACTGTTCTAATCACACTGCAGTCAAACAGCTTTTACTTCTATAACTTAAACACTTCTTGACTTAGAACATTCTTCTGCTGTTCTTGCTTTGTTTTACTGTTTTTGTTTTAACTACTTTTTCTCTGTTATTTTAATGGCTATATTTCTTCTCATGTTTTATTTGAAATGCAGTGTCTCTATTCTAAGATGCCTTCTGTGACCTCGATAGCTACAAATGTATAACTCCCATTAATCACTACCTCAGTTCCTATCTGATTCCTTTAACAAAATAAACAGAAGAACTTTATATTTGTTTCCACTTATATATCTGTCAATTTTTCATACTACAATGTTAACATTAAAAATGAAAGTATTAGGTCTGTCATGTACAACAGTGATCATCCTGAGCCCAGCAGTTCTTAGCTCAGGTGTATACCAATAAAAACTAGTTAAGCAGATAAATTAAGCTTTCATTTTTCATTTTGGCTCTTAGAATGCTTCAATCATATTATTTCAGGGCTTCCTTATCCCAGAATTAATGGTTTCAGAACCCGTTATCAGGGATAAGTCAATTACCTGTATTCCCACACTGTTCTATGACAGTAGAAGAATACATAATCTTTTTTATCTTGACCCACTGCTGTATCTACTAAGTTCAGCTGCTTCCTCAGATCTGTGTGGAGCAGTGGAGAGCTCGAAGGTCAAGCAAACAGGATAAATAGTAAGTAAACCCTCTTTTAGTATGGAATAAAGCTCTCAGATCACTCTTGTAAGGACCCACTTTAAACTAGAACATTATTGAAATAAAGCCTTTAAAATATAAATAAAAAATCACATTTAATATCTTCACTGTTCATTCCTTCTGATTTAAATAAAATATTCCCATTCTAGACAAAAGGAAGGTGGCTGTGGCAGGGAGGGTGATACATACAAATGTCTAAATATACAGCAATGTAGATTTTTAATGGAATTTTCTACTTTGCAATGATGCTAATGTTTTACTGTTTTATATTTTATTTTAAATGATCCTTGAAATGTATAAGTGCCATATTAAGAACTTCATGCCTTGAGTGGTTGTTACAACAGAAGTAGAAATAAATTTCTCAAGATATTTCAGAAACCCCTCCAGCTTTTACTCTATTACTGTTACTAATATACTACTTAAAATAGTTTTACTACTCAGCTGGGAGTATAAGGAAATTGAAAACAATATGCATGCCTTATGCGCTAAGTGAATTGCAGTAAACCATGCTACAAATCCTGACCACTCTAGTAAATCAGATGTTAATAGGTTTTTCGTATTTATTATTATTGTAAAATTGCCGTTAAAAGGCCATCTCAATTTGAGGAATTGAAGATAACTTTTGCTCCCATTTTCCATCACAGAAAAATATGTTTCTCAGTGCAAAAACTGAACATTTCCAGGACTACTAAGTGGTTTCCTTATATTATATTGTCTCTGAATCCATGCATTGCATACAATTATATTAATTATTTTGAAATTATGTTTATGTACACCTCAGAGCTACTTTGTAGGGCTGTATTAGACAATTATTCACATTGACACTAAATTTCAAGACATTTATGTGTTTTGTTCTGGTTTTTCATGTTGCTGGTTGTTACAGCTTTTCAGATAACCTATTTAGATTTACACAAAGAAAAGCAGGTATCAATAGCATAGATTTTCGTCATAGTTCCAGATAGCTATTAATTCTACTTTCTAATAATTAGAAGGGGATATAGTAAATATAAATTTTTCAAAGAATCGGTTATGAAAAAAATAATTCAAAACTATTGTCCCGTACCTATCAGTCTGCAAGCAGACAGATAGCTCTAATTTAAAATTCTGAATAATTACTGCAATATTAAAGTTTAAGTTTCAAAATGTCTGCGATTACATACACATATGCGTATTTTGTTGTTGAGAAGACATTTAATTTTAAAATAGCTGTTAATGTGTTCCTATGGAGATAGGATTTTAATAAAAATAATTATTGATATAAACATTGATAGGAAACTCGGAGACATTTTTATGGGTTTTGGACACATATTCCTTTTCTCTTTACCATAATCATAAGTAAAAATTTACAAGGATATAAATTCTAACATTAAATAATATGACTACATCTTTCCATTGTTCCACTTATTGATATCCCCCATTCTACTTAAACTTCTTCTTGAAATCTTCCCATGCTTTGATCGCCAGTCTTTCTCTCTCAGTTCAACAACCTCCAAGATTTACTTATTCCCTATTTACCTATACCAAGGCTTTTAATTCCAACCACTCTCTTCCCTTTAGTTAAGATTCCTGAATAATCTTTCTTATCTGGCTCTCCCCATTCTAATCCATTCTTAAAATCTTTTTTCCTTTTGGCGACTGATATCTGTTGGAGGAAATCACATGAACTTCAGGATTGGTGAAGTTTAAGATCCATAATATTTAATATCAGCTGGATACTCCAACCAAGAGTATGTTTACTCATTCATTTATTCATTAATTCATCATTCAGTTCGTTGGTCAATATATTTTTACTGAATCACACCATAGACTAGATACTGCTCATATTATGATGAAGAAAATTAAGTCCCTGCTCCCAGATATATATATTCTTCAGACAAATATATAATAATTTCAAAAATTGGTAAGTTCTGAAAAGAAAAATTAAGTGGAATAAACAGACAGTCAATGGGTTGAGTTTTAGAGACGGTATCTCTGATATTTTGGTTATCATGCAGAGATCTCAAGGAAGTGAGAGAGGCATGTACAGATATTGGGGAAGAGTTTCCAGCCAACAGTAAATTTCTCTACTTAATCATTACATTCAAAAAGTCTTCAATGGATGTAATTATTAGGAACAGAGGCTCTTGGTTCCATTTTCTGAATTTGAATGCCACTACATCACTTTCAAATTGTATACCCTTTGCTAAAATACTTTTAATTGGGAGGCCATTCTGGGATGGCCCAGTATTTTAGGTTCCTAGGTAAGCAAGCAGAAGCCCAATATAAACAATAAAATGAAATCTCCAATCAGAAATCAGCAATCTCCAGCTAACATTTAACTAAGATCTTTCCACTCTTATTAATCAAATAGTTTTTGTTTATTTCACTTCTGCTTTTAACCCACAAAATTTCTGGCCACACAGCCTTAGTGAAGCTCTCTGAACCTCTTCTGGTTTTCAGTGCTTCCCAATTCATGCATCATTTAAATGCTCACATAAACTCTGTTAAATTTACTTTGTCTAAAGGTTTTGTTTTAACACCTTGAAGAAGTCGATTAACTTCTGTTTTATCTATAAAATTTCAGTAGTATTTATCCCAACCTCTGGGAGAGGAAGTAGTTGTGAGGATTAAATAAATATGTGTAAAGGATTTAGACATGTCTCAGAAATATAGCAAATACTATATATATTTTTGTGTATCATGTTTACTTAAAACAAAATTCTTGGCATCACCCTTGAGTCTTCCATTTTCACACCAAAACATTAGTAAAGCTCCTTAGCTTTATGTTCAAAAATAGAAAATAATTCAGTCAACTATTGATGTAATCAATGACACTGATTACTGAAACAGCCTCTTAGGGACTACCTTGCCACCATCATTAATACCCAACAGAACACAAGTTTTTCACAATAAAAATAATTTCATTAAATTACAAATGATATTGTAACTATTTTCTGCTTAAGAGAGCTTTCAAAGGTCTCTCCATTGCCACCAAAATAAAATCCAAATTTTTACTATAGCCTGCAATGGCTATAGCATTTGACTCCTAACTAATATTCATGCTTTTGGTTCCCCCATCAACTGTGTCCAGGCACCTGGTTTACATGAAACCTATTTTATCTTAAGGCCTTTTGACTTGTCATTTATTCTACTTGGAATGTTCTTTTCCTGGAGTTTACATGGCTGCATCCATCTATTATGTAAGTCTCTGATCAAGTGAAGACAGTTGTGTCCACGGCTATCATACACACAGGAGAATGTCATATTATGGCAGTAATTAACAGCATCAGTTCTGCCTATACCTCCTGAACTTAAATTTTAATTATGTTATTTACTTATGTAAAAACAAGTACAAATTAAAAATAAGAGACTGAATTTTCCTGATTTCAGATAAGGAATGAGACCTTTCCATTTTATTTATTTTATTTAGAAATTTTGTACTTGTTTATTTCCTTTTTTCCTCTTGAAAATATATGTGAACATTTTCAAAGCCAAAGACACCTCTTGCCAGCTTTACAACCCAGAAATGTCTTTCTCTAGAAGCTTGAAATCATCTCTTTAATATATAATCATAAAGGAAGATAGCATCTTTATCTCCCAGTTTTGGTGGAAGAGTAGGAGCCTGACTCTGGTGACTGCCTCATTCCAAGTTGGAAAACTACCTCCTGTTATAGAGATATGGGAATCTTACTGCTTCTTTGGATAAAGACAATTAGCTAACGTAGATGGATGGTTTTTGAAGACTAACTGTATGTGACCAATGCTACTGATAATTCTTCTTACATGAAGATTAGTTTATTCTGAGAACATGTATGTAATAGGTTCTACCTACGTGAGTATACACAAAAGTGGGGTTTCTTTCTGTCTTTGTATCTCTAAGAAGAATGCTTGTGAGGGGCATCATATGCTGATTTAATGCTTATTCAGTAATAAAACTCTTTACTCTCTCTTCTAACTTTGTGCACAGGTTTTCTAGTCTGATAGATTTTATTTTTAATTATACTTCCAACACTTACTAGCTTTGAACTAGAAAGTTATGTAACATTTCATTTTCCTCATATGAACAATTGGTAGTAACAAAAACTCTTGTTTCCTTAGAGAGACAAATGCATTAAATCATAAAAAAGAGTACTTGTTACATTTACAGTGTTTGATAGTTATTAAGTGTTATTATTATAACAACTGTATTAGTCCATTCTCAAGCTGCTACTAAAGACATACCAGAGACTGGGTCATTTATAAAGGAAAGAGGTTTAATTGACTCAAAGTTTTCATGACTGGGGAGGCCTCAGGAAACTTACAGTCATGGTGGAAGGGGAAGCAAACTCATCTTTCTTCATGTGGCAGCAGGTGATAGAAGAAGTAAAGCCAAGCAAAGGGAGAACCCCCTTATACAACCATCAGATCTAGCAAGAACTTACTATCACTAAAATAGGAGGAACTGCCCCATGATTCAATTACCTCTCAGTAGGCCCTCCCATGACACATAGAGATTATGGGAACTACAATTCATGATAAGGTTTGGGTGACAACACAGCCAAATCATATTAATAGCATAATACAATACCTAGTGATACTGGAATTCATCTTTATTCAGTTTAATCCTCAGTTTATTGCATCTTTTTCCTTAACAAACCTCTTGCTATTTCTTAATCTCTGTAATTCAAGTACCTATTCACAAACATTGGTAAGTATTTGCTTACTAAGTAAACTTGGAGGAACAAACTAGAAGATGACAAACACCATTTGAAAGGGAACCATTCCTCTTTTTAACTCTTCACAACAGGTTAGAGCCATAAAACTATCGACATAAAAATATGTATTAGTGGTCTTTAATTTTTAGAATTCCTTACACTTTTATGAGCTTATAAATTTTTTTTTTTTTTTCGGGAGGCCGAGATGGGCGGATCACGAGGTCAGGAGACCGAGACCATCCTGGACAACATGGTGAAACCCTGTCTCTACTAAAATACGAAAGATAACTAGTGAGGTGTCATGGCTAATGCCTGTAGTCCCAGCTACTTGGGAGGCTGAGGCAGGGGAATCACTTGAACCTGGGAGATGGAGGTTGCAGTGAGCCAAGATCGTGCTGCTGCACTCCAGCCTGGCAACAGAGGGAGATTTCATCTCAAAAAAAGAAAAAAAAAAAAGTATTTCTTTAGTTCAATATTAAAAATATATTAATTATATCTAGTTTCAAAAAAAAAAGTTGCAGCACAGTTTGCAATAGCAAAGACCTGGAACCAACCCAAATGCCCATCAATGATAGACTGGACAGCGAAAATGTGGCACATATACACCATGGAATATTATGCAGCCATCAAAAACGATGAGTTTGCATCCTTTGTAGGGACATGGATGAACCTGGAAGCCATCATTCTCAGCAAACTGACACAGGAACAGAAAACCAAACACCGCATATT